>JAQIUQ010004806.1:252500-337500 GCA_030378365.1 Hybognathus amarus
AGTCTTTGCTCTCACCAGCCCTGCAGTCTAGCAGTAACTCATGTTGAAGAAGAGAAGGCTGTTAAGCAGAACTTAAGCTCAAGGGTGGTTGACATGAAGAAGTACTTTTGATAAGTTGGTTAGGTATGAATAGATGGACGTACAGATAGCTGTTTATTATGCCCTCATATTATTTAAAAAATGTCTGTAAATCTACCTGCATATAAATTACTATTTTATCAACGCATTCTCATCCCAAGGCGTCAAATAACTTACCATTTTGACCATGCTTCAATATCCAAAGCTTTAGGCACCCTTTAGTGTCAGTTACATGACGCGATCCTCAGGCGTCATCTAACTGATGCTAAAGGTAAAGCATCAGTTAAATGATGTGGTTAGGTTTAGGTCTGGGGTAGAGTTAGGGTAACGCCTGTTTCACACATACTCCGTGTGCAGTGCGTATGCGGTGAGTGTTGCGGTGCGCATCCGGTACAGGAGCAGCACGCGCTAAAATGCTTTCACATATGCTGCGTTTGCAGTGCGTATGCTGTACCACAAACACTCACTATTTTTATTTCAAATTTAGAAGTTATGTAGCAATAGGGTGACCAGTGACCAACAGCCCTGTTATCCCAGGACATGTCCTGTTTTCACGTCCTGTCCTGGCCATTTTTTATAAAGTGATGTCGGTTTTAAAAAAAAAAGCTTTACAGCAAAATATAGGAGATGGGCAAACAAGGAGGATGAGGAAGAAAACAGGATAAAAAGGAAGAAAACTAGTTTGTTTTTGTAAGTTTGTGAGAGGTATTTTGTTCAATTTGAAGGTATTTATTTTTCTAATTAATATTTATATATTTATTTTTCTAATACAGAAGAGACATTATTTTTTTATCATTATTTCATTCATTATTTTTAAACCTTTCATAAAACATGTTGATCATCCTCTGAGAAGCCTATCTGAATTTGTATCTTAATATAACAATTTTCTATCCACAGAGGGCGCAGCCTTTATTAAATGTATTGAAATTAATAAGGCATCTTTGAGTAAACTTTGAGTATCATTTGTTTGCCCAGCCATGTGTCCTGGTTTTTGCTAATCAAAATATGTTCACCCTATGCAGCAACTTTTATTAAAATAAAAGTTTTGCCAGCATTGCGATTCTCTTTGTACACTTTTACAAACTTTAATGGACGCATGCACGTTTAAACACAATTTAAACAATGAATGCATAGCCTACAATTCCATGCATTACTTATATATATATTAAGTAATGTCTTAAAATAAAAAGAAAAAACAATTAAATATAAATGTATGGAGAGATTACTATATTTTAATGAATTAAATGCATTTATGGTGAAACTAATACATTTCGAGGTCAATCTGAGTTCATTTTGACCACGAACCGTGCGCTGTCACTTTATTTCTGCGTTTACAGCACAGCAGAAATAGACTCGGCACGGAAACGATCTCTGCACTGCTGTATACGCACTGCAACTGGAACGGATCGACGGACTGCATCCGCGTGCAGTGTGAAAGCTCTAACCTGTTAACATGGGTACGGAACAAAATACGGACCGCATACGCACTGCAAACGGAGTATGTGTGAAACGGGCGTAAGACACATCATCTAACTGACACTTTACCTTTAGCGTCAGAAAGCGTCGTATATTGAAAGTATTGTCAAAATGCTTCACAAGGCGCCAGTTTGATGACACCTTGGGATGAGAATGGGCTGATTTTATAGGTTTTAGGATTTTACCCAGATTTTTAAAATAAAATTTTAAAATGTATCTTATAATTTTCTTTATATTATTACTTTTTCTTCCCTGCCTGAGTTTGTTACCATAGTGACCCTTAAGTTAATCATTCAGCTCTGCTGTATTTATTTCCACTTCAGTTTGAGTCTGTCTGGCCTTGTATATGCAGCACAGTATGAGTTAACCTAATACTGTTTTCCTAAGTTTTATATTGACATTAAAGGCTTTTGATCCTTCATCTCCGTCCATGTTCATGTATTTCCTACAAGTTGTCAATTACATCTTCCTGAACTGTGTAAACTCTTCAAAATGAAGTTACTTAATTTTACATTTGGAAATCTGTATATTTGTGGCATTAATTTCTTACATTTAATTTATTTATTTTGGTAACACTTTACAAATAAGGTTTATTAGTTAACATTTAACTACTAATGAACAATACTTCAGTATTTAAATACATTAAAATCAAAGGTTGTGTTTGTTAACTTAATGCACTGTGAACTAACATGAACAGCTGGATTTTTAATAACTAACAAAGATTAATGTTTCAAATGTATTGCTCAATGTTACTTAACATTAACCCTTTGCACCAGAGCTTTTTTTTTTCTAAAACGTTCAATTTTGACATCTTAATTTCAAAAGACTAGATCTTAAAAGTTAAATAGATAGATACTTTCTGTAAATATTAAGGATGACCCAAAGATTATGTAGGGCGATAATTTACCCATCTAATATGCATGTTATGATGTCATATGGTGGCACCAATCTTGGATTATAGAATTTCCCTGAAAAGTGACATTAAATTATAAAATGCAGAACTCTTCCCCCCAAAATGTCCATCACCTTCTGTATGCTATATTGCTCAATACTGAATGCTCAGGTAGTAAACAAACTGTGTAAATCATTACTAATAAATGGTGTTAGTAATAGACTTGGTAATAATTAATTCATTTTCAGATGTTAATTGATGTCAATTTGTGTCTCTGCAAAATAGTGATCTATGAAAATAGATCTATATAAGTTGTATGAAATTGTTTGATTTGATTGAAACTGTCTCTAGATTTGTGGAACAAAATGTATTGTTTTCATTTTGAAGTAAAAATATCAAATTAGATTTACATCCTTGATTTACGTACGCATGTTATTTATACACATTTTAATATTTTAAACTGGAGAGTTAGTTTTAAGATATGAAACTTGCAGTATATATCTATGTGAGGGTAACCAATAAATTATTGTAACGTGTAGTATTTGTTACCTCTTAAACTTCTGTGTAAATATCTAAAACATTTTAATAATAAACAACACATCTCTAGTCGCAAATATTACAGATTTTGCTGCTGTAATGTAGGCTTGTTTGCCGGTGCAAGACGCATAAATATTGATATGGATATCACTAAGTGAGCAATCAGATATTTGACTCCTGTATCCGTTTGTCCCCAAAACGTTGTGTTTGTGTTCTATAGTGTCAGATTCCTGGTTTCCTCTTGTCAGGTCAGTGGAGGGTATATAAGCGTTATGAATCACTGTGGTATATCTCCATTGTGGAGAACCAGTACATTATGTACTAGGGAATAAATGCATACATTATCACTCTCTCTCTCACCCACCCATATTGTTCAGTTTTGTCTCTGGTGCAGTGTCAGCCTACACAATACATGCAGAGTAGTATTTCTTAAGTCTCTAGTAACTATTTTTGATCTGTCTTTGACTCTAGAGAAAATACATAGTATATGAGTGGGAGTAAATTGTTGGTATTCTTAGGTGTGTCAAATGAACCTGGTTCTTCAACTGTAGTGTTTGAAAAAATGCCTACTTGTTAGCACTATAGCTATGCTGGGGAAAAAATGGTAAGAAGGATTTTTGATTGTCATGGATTTGTGATCTCTGTTCGCAGTATGCTGGGAATGGAAGGGATTTATTCTCATTCTTGGATGGAAAGGCCACATGCACTATTACACAAGTGGTTTATGGGGATTTACTCTACATATGCTGCATGACAGATAACCTCTGCCTCTGCATCACAATGTATCATTTCAAAATACACACTGTTAACCAAATTGAACAACTGCGAACGCGTTTCATGAGCCAACCCATTTGAATAGGAATTACCCTTCTAGAGTGTATTACTAGGGGAAACAAAGTATTGTGTTAAAGCAATAGGCATTACATGCTAATATGAAATTCAACTCGAACAGTGCTCTAGAAAGACTTAACAGTTTGGCACTTTGCCAATGGTTATACTGTATGTCTCTGAAGGGAGAGGACTGTTCTTTCTTTTAGAAATGGCGACAAAATTACCATAGGAAACAAAACAGATGCATATTCTGACTGAGAAGGAACACATCTGCTACGCTGGTATTGCTTTGCAGTTGGCTATTATGGGACTTTCCAATGCATACACAAAATGTGCAGTGTGTAAGTATAACTGTGCGTTCACACCAAACGCGAATAGCACATCAAATTTGTGCCTACCGTGTTAGTTATACGCTTGAACACTTTGAATCAATTCACGCGTCAAGAGCAAAACTGATGCGTGTGACAACAAAAGTTGGAAGCGAAATGTACGCGGCATTTGGAATCTGGAAACCCGTTTCAGCGGACATCTTTTTTATGTTGAGCGAGCATTCAGTTGAGAGAGTCACTGCTCTGTATTAGCTCTAGAGAGCAGAAGAGTGGTGTGGGGATATAGAGCCAGCCTCCAAATATTTATTTTTTTTTTCTCTCTCTCATTTCCAGACACGAACTTATGCAGAAGTATGTTGGTTGTCTTTACATTATAATAATATTTCATATAATCTATATGGAATAAATAATATTCACCACAAAATGAAATGAACGTGTTCGTTTATTGAAATAATTTTTTAAGAGATAAAATATTTGCTTTGTGCATTAGAACCACACCAGGCATTCAGTCATATTACAAAATAATTTATAGAAGCATCTGAACACTTCACCACGTGACTGCAGCAAGCAGCTAGGCTCCTGATTGGTTAATGTGGCGCGAATTAATGGCAAAGTTCTGATTTTTCAGACTCGGGGCGGCAGGCGCAAATTTACAAATAGCACTAACTAAATAATTTGTGCACTAAATAATACAAAAAAAATCGTAAACTATATAATAACTCGTGCCAGACGCTCAATAGTGCAAACGAGCCGTATTTGCGTTGACCGTGCCGCGCTCTACACGCCTCATTCAGCGCTCAACATTGAAATCGCTTGCACCTGATGTACTATTTGCGTCCGGTGTGAATGCACCATAATACATGATGTTTCTTTACAAGCATAAAATAATCGCCTCAAAGAAGATCATGCCTCATGCCCATAGACAGTATAAGAAGTGGACAGAGCCATCTCATTGGAACTCCATTGAGACAAGTGAAGCCCATTATCTAGCGATATATATATATATATATATATATATAGCGACCAAAGGAGAAACCACAACGATCACAGGCTTTTCATTATGCCCCATCTTCTAACTTAGCAACGTCAGAGCCAGCTGATAGGTTACACTTTTGCCGAATATCTTTCCAATCAACAAATGCCTTGATTGCAGTTTTCTTTGTTCATCAATAGAAACTTGTAAAAAAAAATATTTATTTACTTATAAGTATTTATTTAACTAAAAATGTATTTAACATATTAGATTACGTGGCTCAACAAGTGACACATTCTTACATATGCATTCATCAAATATTTTACTTTTTTTTTAAAGTTAGATGACGCCCTAGGTTGAGAATGCGTTGCTCATACAGGTGGAGCTGGGAATAGGTGGAGGGTTTCTCAAAGCATGCAACTGCTACAGCAAACGATAGGCAAGTATTAGCTGTACCCTATAGAAAACTATATGATTGTACGTAGATTGTGTTAAGGCCCCAAGATAGGGTAAGCCTGCACCATCTAGATTTTACCATATGAAAATCCTCTCTCTTAATGTTTATTCAGTGAATGGACAAACATGAAGGCTTCAGTGAATGGATAATCATTGAGAGAGATGATTTTCATATGGTGAACTTGTTCTGAAAGAACAAGTATTTCATCACATAATGTATGTGATGAAATAACTATTGGATGCTAAGATTACCCTGGGAACAATGTAGGGGAAATATCATTCTCCCACTGTAATTCTAACCATTGTGCTGCTAATTCCATTGTGAATTTAAGAGACATTACGTGCAAAACAGTATCATTAGAACAATATTGTTTTTGTGAGTTGAGTGCCCAAATCATTTGTTTTTAACAGCGTGAAGGATTGTGAAGTTAGCCAAATTACTAAACCTATTAATCAATTTAAATAAACATCAAGTTGTTTTGTTGTAATAGCAGATTGGTTAGTTAAGATTAGATAATGTAAACCCCTAGATTTCTAACATTATTTCATGTTACAAACAGAAGCTTAAGCAATGCAAGACATTAAAGCTGAATACACTCTTAAAGCATTGGAAATGTGCTTTGAATTTAAGAACATGTTTAATGTTTTTATAGAATGTGTTCAAATTCCAGTCAAGACATTTGTAAGTCAAAATGGAAGACTAATTTACCTTGAGATCACTAGTTGCGTTTATATCCATACACTTTTTATTATAGCGTGAGGGAAGGTCATCAAACCTTTTTTCTTTGGCTATTATGATGAGTTGTGTTTAGTTCAAGACAGGAGACAGAAGATTAACATTTGAAAATGAAGGGAAAAAAAATAACAGTGTTGGGAACACATCCATTACGTCAGTTTAAGGCTTCAATTGACTTTGTGATCTAATTAAATATAAAAACGAGTCTCTCTAGCTTTAAAAGTGCCATCTTAATATCTTCATTTTAATTGAATATCTCTTAGGAGCTCTTGTGTTTTGAACTCGATTCAGTCCAATACATTGACAAGCCGAGTCTCCAGATTCTCTGGGAACTTTGGCAGAGAGTTCAGACCCTCGCCTTCTGTTCAAGTAACATTAAATCAAATAATTAAACAAAATCTTAGACTTTTGTTGGTGCAGACCCGCATCTATTTGATGACAGAGTTGGTTTGTTTGGTTGGTGTAAAAGCAGGACCTAAGTTTCGTCTCAGGGTTCGGTTCATGTGAACTCACATTTGGTATGAAAGCATCTTAAAAGCACCTATAAAGACCTTGTGCTTTTAAGGGTGTGAAAAGGGCAGTGTCCGTATGAACTAGAGGAGGAATACTGTAGATAGATCTGCTGCAATGCATCTGCGAAACAAGTTTCATTTGTTATATAGCAGTAAACAGCAGCATTTAATAATTTTATTTTATTTATTTATTTTAAGTGAGAATATTTATATATATATATATATATATATATATATATATATATATATATATATATATATATATATATATATATATATATATATATATATATTATATATATATTATATATATATTATATAGCCCACCTCAGTGCAGGGCTCGCACAAATAAAATCGACTCATGTCAAATGTAATGTTACAGTAAATGTAGTTAACGTGCTCACGACTCCGTAGTACCCACAAACACTACATGCCACATGTCCCACGATTTCTGGAAAAATAAAGCAACACACATAACGTTAGAGTCAGCTCAGGCCGATGGTGTTTTCAGTGCAATAAATGTGCCCGCTGTCCCGCACCCACATTCACTCACAGACATGATAAGCCCCACAGGGTTCACCCGACTCGCTCTCTCTTTATTTAACACACAAAAAACACGCCGGTCAAAATTCATACCTCAGTTTTAATGCGGCACTATTTTCCTTCCGTTTCTATCAATCCGCGCTGCTGTCAATGTCAACAGTGCGCACGTGACGATTAGCTGTTCCATAGTGTTTACACAATCGATCGACAACAAGGTAAAAAGTATTAAATTAACAATGGTGCGAACTTGTAAATTCCCAGGCTGTGACAAGGATGTACCGGGATCACCGTTCAGATTCGTTTTCCTATTTCTAATATGACTAGACAGCTTTGGCTGGTTGCCATCGGCTACTCTGCGGGAGCTAAATTATCTCGAATAAAGGATTTTTGTGTGTGTAGTGCTCACTTCAGCGAAGACGATTACATCTCCAACCAAGGAGGAAAAGGAAAAAATATATATTTTAAAGAGTTTTGCTGTACCAGTACCACGGGTAAGCTCTATTTACTAACTTTATGATCCTATGTCTAAACTGTACGGTAAACAAGCTGATGTAATATTGTCCACTCAGTATAATAATAATAATAATGCAGTCAGATAGACTATTATATAGCCAACTAGTCAAGACAACGTTAAATTAATAAATAAATAACTACAAAGCAACATGAGCGATCACACTTACTCTGCCGTCATGTGACCGTCAAGTCCAGCTGGTTTGGGTCGCTTTTTCCAATTTATTTTAGGTATGTAGAAGAACGTCTCGATCTAGGACACCTGCATTTAGCATTGCAGGGAAATGTCATTGGATGTAATGCAGACTCCTCGTCAATCGATAGGTTTTGCATCTGTGGCATAATGAGTTCCCATTCGTGGCAGCAATAGCTTTCAACCTCTGTTGGCATAACTTGACAAATGGAACAAGTGCACCACCATTTGTCGTTTATCCTGGCTCTTGCTACAGCTGTGGGCCCAGCATCCACTTGGACAACTTCATTTCTGTCCTCTCGCTCTCTATCTTCACGTTCTTTCTCCATCTGCTGAAGTTCGGCATCGATATACTCCGGTTCATAAAGGTATCCCTTTGTCGTTGAGTTAAAATTACTTTCATCATCTGATCCGTCTGACATTGTGCTAAAATTAGTTTCATCATCTGAAGTTTCGTAGTCAGACATGTTGTCAGCTAGTCGCGCTATCAACAGCTAATCATCACGTGCGCACTGTTGACATTGACAGCAGCGCGGATTGATAGAAACGGAAGGAAAATAGTGCCGCATTAAAACTGAGGTATGAATTTTCACCGGCGTGTTTTTTGTGTGTTAAATTAATCAAGCTTTGAAACGCAAATAATTTTTTCACGTAAAAATACACAGTTTTGTGGCCCCGGAAAGTAGCCGGGATTACTTCACTCAAAAACTTCCAGCGGTCAGAACTCTGACCAGGGGGGTGACAACAGAGTGGGTCAGTGTGTATACACTATAGTGCTGGTAAGGATTGCATACAACTTAATGTCTTAAATGGGCGAACTAACCCTTTAAGGGAATCGAGCGCGGCAAGGCTGCCCGGCCCGCCTCAAACACTGCAAGCACACACAATCTAAAGAAACGGGAGGCTGACCGGTTGACTGTTTTTTGACTTTAATTTGCGACAGTGCTGCGGAGCTTGTGGCCTCTAGGGACGTTAGACGTGAAAGTTACAGGTCGAGCGCCCCTAGTGGCCAAAAGTTCCGCATTGTGGCTTTAATGCAACTTTATATATTTATTTTACACTTATTATTTATTTATTTTTTCATTTATTTACTTATTTTAACCACACAATAAAGTTACAGTGACATATTGAATTGAGATTAATGTTTTAAATCTTAACGTTACCTGTTAAATACATTTACAAAACTCATCCAGACAAGATCACAACAATATTATAAAACTCTGTAATTAATAAATCATCTCTAATTTAATTTTCAAAACTAACAAAAACGGAGACGCAAGAGTCAAGGCGGCTAGTTGTATTTGAATGAAATGAGAACGCGTGATTCATGGATGTACTGTGTAATATGTTGCTATTGACAACGGTATTATAAGGAAGGAAATGTAACAGAATAGAATCTTGCTTTAAAATCTTGCTTTGTTTTATTTGTTGTTTGTAGATTTATTAAATATAACACTTTTTAACACTTTTTAAAATGTTTTCACTGTGGGCATAAGTTGTTTTTGAACACTTTCATCTAATTTTAACAAAACCGTGATAATATTGATACTCACAATAATTTTGGTCACTATAATCGTGATATGAAATCTTCATACCATCCCATCCCAACGCAAGGTGTTAAGTAAATCTGGCCCTAAACTATTATGAGTTGTGTATGTTAGGAATTATGTACAGCGACAAAATCACACTCTGTGGTTGAGACCAAAATGTTAAATGTGAGAGAGATCCGCAGGGCCCAGGATACATACACAATGTCACTGTGTTCCCAAGACAATTGTACAGTAATAATGTTTCCCAGCAGAATTCTGAAAAACATGTAATATAAGTGAGTTTTTTTGGGGGGGAAACCCACTGAAAGAAAATGCAACCCGTCCCAAGCTAACTTCATCAAGGCTATTGAAATAGACTTGCTGTGAAACTTATACACGAACCCAGCATGAGTTGAAAGAGACCGTTAAATAACTCAGTGGTGAGGCGCGCATGCGGCCCATGCAAGCGAGTCAACATTTGGACCAGATTCCTTTTGTGAAGTTAAAGTCAAAGAGGGGAAGCACTCACCAAGGGAGGCTGCCAAATGTTGTCTTTCATTACATTTTAAATGCCTCCTTAGTTTCAATTCTGAGCTCAGCTGACAGAAACAATGCAGCCTGTAACTTTAGTGAATCCATTAGGCAACAATCGTCTCCATTAGTGCACGCTGCCATCATGCAGCATTCGATGACATATGAACATGTTCACATGTCTTCTCCTGAAGGTTAGCTTTTCTAAAGTGCTCTTGGGGGTGGTGGATTATATTTTCATGAATTCCACGGACTCCCTTTAAACGTTTGTCATTTGAACATCGCCTTTGTTGTCCCTTCTGAGGAATGTCTGTCAGTCCAAAACAGGGTGGGATCTAAATATAAAATATTGACTATTTAAGAAGGTCCTGGTCATGCATTATTCAAATGTTTTGCACTCAGCCTATCCTTATGTGTCTGATCATAAGTCAAATAACTGTGACAGAATCCTTCAGCCTGTGGTAACATGCTTCTTTCCATATTAAAGAAGAGGATTTTAAAGATTAAACACTGTTTCAGGCATTGAAATAAAATGCTTTTGCATAATTTCTTAAGGTGCCTCCATTGGGGGTATTATTTTTGTAAAAAAAACAAACAAAAAAACGACAACCTCCTCACACCTACAGTTTTGAAGAGAACAAATCATGTGGATAAAATAGTTCTTTGAGATGCAAAATGTATGCAGATCACTTCTGCTGTGGAGGATGAACTTTTAATCCAGTTTTCTGAAGTTAGGCTGAGATATTGCATACAAAAATAACAAGTGCTGACTGATATAGCTCCAATCTGATTGCCTGGGATGGGTTGGGGTGCACCAGAGTCTTTACATGGTTGATACAATGAGTCCTTTAAGGTTATACAAGACAGAGATGCACTGATATTACAATTATGTCCAAGATGACGACATTTAATGTCCCTGACAAGCCTCTGCAGTCTCATTTAGACACTTGTTAGCAAGTGCCTTTCTATTCACAAAACTTCCATTCTATTCATTTAAATTGCTAGGCACTGGCTGAAAATAAAATGCAGCACTGTTGCAAATACTCTCTTGAGTTGGTACTTATTTTGAATAAGGTGATTGCTATCCCTGGTACTAATGGTTGCAGCCACAATCACCGTTCGCCACAAACGGCAGTCACCAAAAACAACAAGAAGCTTGTGCTGTGTTCATAAGCACAATAACGTAATTACCGTAATTATGAGATGGCAACCTGTGACTTTGTACTGCTGTTCGTCCTTCAGACTTCGATTTATGTGTTTCTATGGCAACACGATACAATGCCGAAATTAATCTGGAGCAGTCAGATGAATGAACTGAAAGAATAGGCAATGAGAGTCTTCTACATGATTTTAAAAAAATACAATGGCTCAGTTATGGCTCTGTAATGGCTCAGCTAAACAGAGTCTTAACTTCCAAAATATCTAAAATGTCTAATTAAAACATCAACAAATGTATAAAACCAATGCTATCTCATGACCAATTCGTATGAATACATACGAGTGAGTAAAAGGTGGCTACTTCGATACGACCTCAGTCGTATGAATTCACACAATTTGTCTAAACCAATGTAATGGGTAGGTTTAGGGGAGGGCTTGGGTCATTTGTACGAATTCATATGATTTGGGCAACTCGTAAAACATGTACAATTTAGCAAAAGTCATATGAGTCAGAATGTATGAATTCTAATAAAACGGTTAGTTCCAATCCTTGATTCTGATTGGTCAATAGCTGTACTTTATTCATGATAAAACACGGCTATGACCGCTTCACTCAACGATTCAATTTATCACTGCCTAAAGGCCTGTTCACACCGGGACGAATTTCGCGTGCGATATTCGTCGACGTTTAACACCTCGTGACTAAACAATGGGCGCCAAAGTGAGTGTTCACACCGACACGAAAAACGCCACGCGTAAAAGCGTCATTTGTAAAAGAAACGCCTCGGGTTTCGTTTTTTTGGTTTGACGCGCCGCGTCAGAAACTATCCGACCAGACGAGAAGCATAACTTGGGGCAGCTCAAACACAAAACGGTCACACATACGGCGAAGAAGATAGCTGCTGGTCTCGGAGAATAAAGAAATATGATAATATTTATATTAAAATTTCTGTAATAAAAGTATAGTATAGGGTGACCAACAGTCCTGTTTTCCCAGGACATGTGTAACTTTGTGCTTTATAGGAATCTGAGTTGAGATTAGAACTGCGCATAGTGTGAGTAACGTTAGTGTCAGTTAGATTTCGACAAGTGAGGAGAGGAGATAACCGCTCTGCCGAATTTTTTTATTGTGACCAGAGTTGGATGTTTGTTTGTATTTTTCTCGCTCGATCCCCATGTATGAGGGACGAGTGTAAAGTTTGAGTTGGTTTTATTAATCGCGGGGAAATACGACAACTCTCATATCTCGTGCATCTGTTCACCCGACAACTAGTGCTATGTTTTTATCTCTGGGCAACATCTCAACTTTGCGTTACATATCCTGTTTTCATGTCCTGTCCTGACTGTTTTTAAGTGATGAAAATGTCCTGGTTTTCAAGATATAAATAGATTTTGTTAGTTCGTTTTTGTAAGTTTGTGAGTTTGTGAGATTTGTTACATTTTGGAGGTGTTTCTTTTAGTTATTTATCATTTATATATTTATTTTTCTAAAAAAGAAGACATTATTTCTATCATTATTTCATTCATTATTTTTTTTATATGTCATAATAAAACATGTTGAGACATGAAAATGAACACCCTAGTATAGGATTCTATTATTTTTTCTGTTTTATATTAAGCGCCATCTAATGTCAAGGAATGAATTTGCATGTTCACTCAGCTCATCGTCAGCGAAAAACGCTTGGGTATGAACACAAAAAAATGGGTTGAAAACGCTGACGAATAACGCTTGCTGATATTCGTCCTGGTGTGTACGGGCCTTAACACTGCAGTTCCTATGTTGTTTTCATTTGAACTTTCATGTTTATAACACATTGGACTCAGGGCTGCACGATGTATCACTTTAACATCGATATCGCGATGTGCGCATCCATCGATAGTCACATCGCAAGAATGTGCGATGTCACTAGGGATCGTAGTTAATCTGTGATTCGTGATCAGTAGGCTGCGTGCCAGCAGCTCCCCGGCCCGTAACGCTTGTGATTCGCGGATTAAATGCAAAGTTTAACCATCATAGTGAGAGTTTATCAATTTGCAAGTCCTGTCAGTTTAAACATCAAGCGCAAGACTGGAACTTGCGCTCTGATTTCTGTCAGCCTTACTAAAGCACATTTTTGTCCCGCCAAACTTGACCGGTGAATGATGTAGATGACGATGAGTGGCTTTTGCGCTCGTTTAACTGAGAGAGTGAAAGTCCCGGTCACGCGTCGCACTCTCACCGTCTTCAAACTCCCTTGCTCTCCCGTGCTCGAGCATAATGAATTTAGTTGACTGAATATCTTTGAGAATACATGACGGTAAAAGGTCGGAAGACCTTTTTTTTCTGAACTACCACTGGTTGTGAATTGCTGTTCCACACATTCAGATGACATTACATAAACCACACTTTCAATAAAAAAAGAAATGCGATCCAGTGATAAAATGTTTTCTGTGTTGACACAAATCTTGTGCGATGTCCTAACCTGCCTGGATAATCACACAGCGGGTATGGCGTGGTCCGTTAATGAAACGTCCGATTCGCGAACTAATGACTCATTTGAACCGATTCACTTTAATGAATGGACAACTGATCTATTCAACACTGAACTCAAGAGACATAAATCGGAAACAATTTTCAATAAGGTTCCATTTATTAAAGTCTATTTAACTACATTAATAATAATAATAATTCATTACATTTATATAGTGCTTTTCTCTGCACTCAAAGTGCTTTATATAGGGGGAAGGGGAATCCCTCAAACACCACTAATGTGCAGCATCCTGTTAACATAACCTGTTAACGACATTAGTAAACATTCAATTAATTAATATTAGTTTCTATGCGGATATACTCCATAACAAAACCACCCCAGTCATTCAATGATTCATTCTCCAAATAGAGCTATTCAAATCATCTGGGGAAATTGTTCTAATATCGCAATATATATCACGGAAATATAAAATATCGCAATGCCATTTTTTACCAATATCGTGCAGCCCTACATTGGACCAATGCTTTTAGTGAATTTACTTCATTAAAGTTGTTCTAATACATCTTTGTATTACTTTAATATTTTTATTGTGTGGTAACCATATAATAAGGTCCTCAAAGCAAGTGCTCTATCGTGAATAGTAACGGCTGAAGGAGTTGCAGGGGTTACTCCGCTTCGTTACTTATTCACAATACAGCAAAGCCTCTCGTACCGTATTGCTTACGCATGAATTAGCCACCTCGTAAAATTCATAAGATAATTACAGGTAAAACCCACAGACACTCGTTCATCGTTGATTCATGATTGATGAGTTGACAGGATCACCCCCGGCATTGAACAATTGAAATTTCGAAGTTTTTCAAAACCCTAAGAAGCCTCGTTTACTGAAATTACATGACTCTAGTTTGATACACGCTCCAAACCATTGATTCGGAACAAAAGATTCATTAAGGTTTCAAAATTGCCATCACTAGGAATAAACTGCTCTTGGGTTCACTTTAACTTCTTATCTCTAACAGACTCGGCATACTTGCATACTCTCTTTATCTCCCAAAATAACCTCAAAATTAATCTAAACTAATAACTTCACTAAAGCAGCCTAAGTTGTCTTTGCATGTTTAAAGTTACATTTTTAGAATTAGTTATGGAGGCTTGCGTCTGTTTAACTAGCAAAGAAAGCTTTGAATCTGTGCCGACAATTTCAACACGGAAGACAATTCATTTTTATTTCAGACCAGATAGTGCTGCTTAACCCAAAGACCTTTCAAAGATGTATAATATAATTTGTCAACATTTCCAGTTTGTGGACAGTTGTTTATAGTGAGTCAACAGGGACCAGTCGTGCCAACTAGGTGGTTACTGGTACAAATGTCAAAGCTTGATATCAACAATTGGATTTTTACTAGTAGGACATTTCATTTGATATCATTAATTTGATTGTCACTAGTGATAATCTAGTGTTAATTTCTGATATTATGAATGTGATTCTTACTAATAAGAGCATTTTTAAGATACAAGATGTCAGTTATTTTAGAAATTACTCATCAAATTAATGATATCAGAAATGCTCTTTTTTTCTTTCAGATATTAGAAATAACAAATGTAACATGTTGAAATACATTTACAATATCAAGAAGTAAGATTTCAGCTAGTGAAAATTTAGTTTTTGATACCAGGGATTTATATTTTTACTAGTAACCATAATTGATATCAAATAAAGATTTTTACTAGTAAGAAATCAATTCTTGATATCAAGAATTGCATTTGAATAGCAGCCTATGGTGATATTTAACTAGTGAAAACGCAATTACATATATTAAATATTATGGTTTTTAATAGTTTAAATTTATTTAGTGAAATCAAGAATTTGTTTTTCTGCAAGTGACGTTATTGTGGATATAAAGAATTAACATGTTAAGCAGTGAAAATTCAATTGTTGATATCAAGAATTCATATTCTGTGAATGATTAAGTCAAAATGGCTTGTCATTCACCACAGATAATTCTGATTGCTTTATTTACTTGTGATATTGCTTATATGCAAGATTTGTGACCACAAATAAATCAAACTATAAAAGAGTAACTCAGAAATTATACAGTAAATAACAAAATAATACTTGATTTTATAGTATGCCCTTTCATTATTTACTTGTAAATAGTACATTCACAAGAATGGTTACATATTCCAATTAGGTTTGAGTTATGCCTGTGAAAATTATCAGTATTTAGCACTTTTGGAAAGGCTGTCATTCAGATTTATTTAGATACCACATATGTCTACTAATGTGTTTTTAATTTAATTTATAGCCCTCATGGGATAATTGTTACAGTTATTATTTAAAATGTGCAGATGTAACTAATATATATATATATATATATATATATATATATATATATATATATATATATATATATATATACAGTATGTGTATATGTATGTGTATCTTTTTTTCTCTTTCTTATCTTTTAGAATAATCAAACTTAGTACTTTTATTGATTTTTTTTTTTTTTAATAGTTAATTTTCTGTGAAAGAGGAGCAAGGGTTGCTGAAAGTAAGGTTGGACATGTTGTGCCAGAGCAGCTCAAATTTCAAGGTCAGACGTTTCGATTCCTGCTGTGAGGCCCGTCATATTCAGCTGTCAAAACACTGCTTAGCACTCCAATCTTACATACTTTGTTTGCCCGAATTTGTCATGCTTCACTGCGTTCAGGTCCACCTGTTTTTATTTATTTATTCACTCATTTCACCCAAAACAAGCTCCACAGTAGGGACAAATCTCTTACATAGAAAGCAAAAATATATGTTGGATATATATTTATATATATATATATATATATATATATATATATATATATATATATATATATATATACCTACTACATCATGAACTACATCAAACCATTTTAAATGCAAATTAAGCAAATTTCCTGAGATCTTTTTCAGTGCAGATGTTGTTCCACATCAGCGTTAGCAGTGATATGCAAAAACTGTCAATCAGACCTCATACGCTTGCCATGTCCATCAATACGAATGTTCTCCGAGGAACCAGGTAGCATATGTTTGTAAAGGAATATAAACCTCTGCGGAAACTCTGTAACCTCTTAAACCTTTAAAACAAGCCAGCATTGATTTTAAAAGGAATATTTTATTCTGAATTGTTGCTCTGCATCCTTTGTTTGGAGTTAAAGGAACACTCTGACTTTTTTGGACTTTAGCTTATTTACCGTATTCCCCAGAGTTAGATAAGTCCATACATACTTTTTTTCATCTGCGTGCTGTAACTCTGGGGATACGGTGAATAAGCTAAAGTCCAAAAAAGTCAGAGCACAAATCACAAATCACAACATGTAAATATTTTTTTTTTGCGGTATTTTGTCACTTTTTGGGATTATGCTAGCTGTAGCCATTTACATCCAGTCTTTGTGCTAAGCTAGGCTAGCGGTGGGTGTGTCAGATAGATTTACAGCACGCATGGAGATGAAAAAGGTATGGACTTATCTAACTGGGGATACGGTGAATAAGCTAAAGTCCAAAAAAAAGTCGGAGTGTTCCTAAGGGTGTTAACGTTTTCTTTTCTCAGTTCAAAAACAGGTTTTCTTTTCTCAGTTCAAAAACAGATTTTCTTTTGAACACATTTACCCCAAAATGATGGGACCTATCTACTCACCATGCAGCTATGAGAGAGAGGGACATAGGAATACAGGGGTATATTTAAAATCAGTCTCAGCCAATGGATTAAAACAGAATCTGTTTTGGTAGCGACATCAAAGTGTGGTAAAATAAATAAATATATAAAAAAAAAAAAAAAAAAAAAAAAATATATATATATATATATATATATATATATATATATATATATATATATATATATATATATATATATATATATAGTATGTATATTCATTCAACATAATTTTTGTAAGTTTAAAAAAAAATAGGAATTGGGACTACCACCATCCAATTGAAAGTACCCAATAAGTGATGATTTTATATATAGTAAGCTTGCGGATATTTTAAATATTGTTGTGGGTTTCAATAGATAGCAGAATGATCTCTCTAAACATCTAAGATTTACCTTTAAATGCTTTCTAAATGTTTATTTATTTATTTTTTATTTATTTTTTATTTTATTTTTTTATTTTGGTTGTGGGATAGCAGTTTGCACCAATTCTGTAGAATGGCCCATATATGTGGTTGCTTGTTTCCAGCCTCTAGAGGCCTTTGAGCTGGAGCCCATCCTATTTTAATCCTTGTATATGGCATTAGCAAATTCTTCTTCTAAATTGTTCCACCGATGCCGCATGGTTTTGTGGTGTTTATTTTAAAGGACGCATCAAATTTGTCCTTCGGTTTAGCATGGGTATGTTTAGCTTTAAGTGAAAGGGAGACTGAGATATACTGTAGCACAGTTTGCCATCTATTACCATCTGTTCTTTGAGGCAAACTCATGAATGCATGAATTTGTCCCACTGGCACCATTCTCTTCATAAGGGAGTGATTTCATCTGTTGTGTCTTGACTTGAATTATATCAGATGCTTCAGTAGTTGTGCCAGCTCTCCAAAATAATATCCGCTATTGTCCGAAGACACAAGGGTCCCTCCATTTCCGAAGACGTAATATTGTATAATGCAGAGTTCTCTTCAAAATGGCCAGAAGCATGCTTGAGGGAATAACTATATGATTATTACTTTATATTATCAATGAGATCCTAAAACATTATCTTGGGGCAGCTTTCTCACAGTAAAATAAAGAAGTTCATACCATTTAGAGAGTAATTGCAAATGCATAATAGGTCAAATATGTAGTAACTCATAAGCTCAGTAGTTTAACTGTTGTTAATGTAGGCTATCAAGAAAGCAAAATGCCTAATTTTGAAGATTTTTATCACTGAAATGGAAATAGAAAGGATATAGTGTTTGAGGTTGCCGTGGCATGATCTAAATCCATTGCCATTTAAAACATTACCATAGATCGATGGCTTTTGCCACCTTTCATGAATATTGCATTCTAGAATTGTTTTATGTGGCTCAGCATGTCATCTAACATTCTTCAATTTTCAATGAAACCGCACACTATTACTCTAAGTAATGGTCCTATGTATTGAAGGGGGCATTCTGTGTGAGTAATATAAACAATTTATTAAACATTCTCATGTAAATACTGCCACAGAGAAGGCATTTGCAAACACCATTTTTACCTAAGCTTTTAGAGTTTTATAGCAAATGCAAAATATCCTCCCTCCACCTGATCAATTTGCATTAATAACAGAAGAAAATTTCAATTCATACAGGAGATGATTTTTATTTTATAAAGCCTTTTGAAATGACAACAATAGAGTGAAATTATGGAACAAGTCTTGGGATAACGGCAGGCAGGGACATGTCCTAATACAGTACATCACGGTCGCGTAATAGAGATGCACATTTGTGGTCACATATATGAACAGATGGTGCCGTCAACAACTCTGCTGACACTTGCAATAGAGGCCTGACCTTCGAGTTATGTGCATTAAGCAAAACACTTAATCTTGCATTCCATTTCCTTATTGAATCAAATTGATTGCAATCAGCATTATAGCTTTCCCAGAGTTTATAGCAATAGACTTGGTGAGCTGGGTTATGGCTGTTAGTGTGTTTACGAGTGTAATAGAAGGGGCAGAAAGCGCAATAAAGAGTGCATAAAAAGTTTAAGATGGTTTCAGATTGCTTATGGTGTGTTTCTAATATTCTACTGCTAAGGGCAGATTTCTGAGTGTAAAATGTCAGTCTTTGCAGCAAAGGCCAAGCAACTGCTTTTTTCTTCACAGTATGTCTTCATCAGAAAATGTGTGTTCCAGATTGAAATCATGATGAAATATAGCAAACATAAACTGGATCAAATGATACAGGCATTGTTAGCATACTCATGAATGCACAATGTTTCTGTGTAGTATTCTTAAAATAGAGCTATACTGCCATGATCCAGCTACACAAGCAATTTATTTTTTCAAGAGCATTTCCAAAGTCCAATAAGTGCCTTCAACATATGTGGCACGAATCACTACCTCTAGAAAGTTATCAAAGTTAACTTATGCTACTAATGTCAGCGGCAAATGCCAAGTAAATCCCTGCAACATAAAAAAAAAGTGTTATGAAGCAAGCAATGAACAAATGATGTTCATTGCTTGCAATCATTTGTTACATGAACAAATGATTTTTACTCAAATGCCAAATATCTAGATGCCTAAACCGAGGAATATTTGTGGTGTGGTGAGGGATTTTGGATTGGTAACTAAAGCTAAAAAAAATAAATAAAAATAAAAAGTACAATCAGTGAAATACAATAACTCAAGTAATTTATTTGTCCTTCTTTTCGAGACAACACAACTCCCTTTGTGTTGGTGCCGCTGCGAGTGAGCATGCTGAGTGTTTCACCCATTCTGTTCATGTTAAGATGAGCAGAAAGAGAAATAGCTCTGATCTTATATAACTGTTTTCTAGCACAATATTTTTACTTTACAGCTTAAGATGCATATTTCCATGACAAATAAATAATACAATCACCATTGAAATTATTATAAAAACCAATATCAGTAGGCTATTATGTTAAGATTAAGAGCATATAAGTTATTATATAAGAGACATAGGAGCATTATTATTTATAGATATATTGATATTATATTTATATATTAATCAATCCTCCCATCCCTTTCCAGTAGTGCAGGTATAGAAGGGTTTTATTGTGGATCACTGTCTACAGTCGACAACTGTTTTTGAGTTTTTGATTGAATGTGGATGTTATGTTATCTTGTTTTATAGGAATAGTCAGTTTATTCACTTCATGCGAGGAACAAGAGTAGTAATGAGGGGGTAATGGGATGTAGATGTGATGTAAATGGAGAACAACAGGGGTCCCAGCACTGATCCCTGTGGTACTTCAGAGGTAAGGTTATGAGCTACAGACGAGGAAACTTTCCAGATCTGTCAGTTTGAACATCCTTATTGCATGATTCACATACTTCATAGGCTGCTCACTAGATTTTGAAATAAAGGCATCACAAACTCACTCCCAATATAAAGACTAGTCCAAGTAAAGACAGAATTTAGCTAAAATGGCACAATTACTATAAGGTAAAATAAGAAATCCGAGAGATAACTCCGCACTAAATTATAATTACAGTACACTTTAACAATGATCGTAAAGCTACACTTTGTAACTCTTTTAGTTTATTCTTGGCTAAAAAACAGTTCTTTCAAAAATATATGTGTTCATTAATGTATATTTACTTTGTTCAAGTAATAAAGTATTCTCGTGAGTGTATAATATGCCAATGAAAATACATACAGGTAAGGGGTTCTAATGTTGGTCGCCATGTTGCCCCTCCATCTTGAAAGTACATTAGCCAAAGTGGGACATACCCGTTAATTCAAGCTTCGCCTTTCGCGTTTACGTTTGAGTTAACACTAATGGACGAGGTCGAACTGGAAGCCATGTTAATCTTATTACATGGTAACACGTAAAGTGTTACTTACGTCATTGGTAACACTTTACGGTAAGGGTACATGAATTATCATGAATTCATCTATAAATTCATGCATGAATTAATGCATTAATATATCATGAATCATCAGGAACCAACATAAGTTCAACATTTTTCATTCATGACTTCATGAATGAACAACACCTTAATTAAAACATTAACTAATATGAGTACATCATCATGAATTATGATTTATTACGCATGATCATGATGTTTTCTTTGTTCAAAGTTATGCCACCTTTAAGAGCACGTTGTTCATCAGTGTTTCAAAAGACCTAGTCACCCAACCCGATACTCACGGGAATTCGTACGAATTTTACGAGGTGGCTAATTCGTAACAATTCATACGACCTCACTCGTACAAATTAGTACGATTTTGCTAAATCGTACATATTTTAGAATTGGCCAATTCGTATGAATTCGTACGAATGACCTACCCCTAACCCCGCCCTGAAACTTAACCGTCACGTGGGTTTCAGACAAAATAAATTACGAATTTGTACGAGTGAGGTCGATTACGGATAAGTACGAATTCAGCCACTTTTTAATCACTCGTACAAATTCGTACAAATTAGGTCATGAGATAGGGTAGAGTCACCACTTTAGTTGAGGGGCCACACACATGATGAAGTCATTAATAGATTAATGATTAGTTAATGATGACTACTGTATTGAACAGACCCCAAAATAGACCAATCACAGCTCATAACACACAAATTATTTTAATCAAATACATAAGTCATCATTAACTAAGCATTATCTATCAATGACTTCATCATGTGTGTGGCCCCTCAACTAAAGTGGTGAGTAGGTCCTTTGAAACACTGATGAACAACGTGCTCTTAAAGGTGGCATAACTATGAACAAAGAAAACATCATGATCATGCATAATAAATCATAATTCATGATGATGTACACATATTAGTTAATGTTTTAATTAAGGTGTTGTTCATCCATGAAGTCATGAATGGAAAAACTTTGAACTTGTGTTGGTTCCTGATGATTCATGAGATATTAATGCATGAATTAATGCATAATTCATGCATGAATTTATACATGAATTCATGATAATTCATGTACCCTTACCGTAAAGTGTTACCGCGTCATCTAACTGACAATTTTGACCATGCTTCAATATCTGACGCTTTAGGCACCCTTTAGCGTCAGTTACATCACGCGATCCTAGGGCGTCATCTAACTGACGTCAGTTAAATGGTTTAGGTCTGCGGTAGGTTAAGGGTTAGACGACGAATCCTACGGCGTCATCTTACTGACACTAAAGGGTGCCTAAAGCGTCAGATATTGAAGCATGGTCAAAATACTTCCCAAGGCGTCATTTAGATGACCCCTTGGGATGAGAATGGGCTGGTATAATTAATCATTAATCTTACCCATTAACTTCAATAGCCAAAACTTTCCATGGGAAACTTTCCATGGGAGCCATGGGAGGCTAATATTTGAAAGATTTTAATACACGCAAAAAGTCTCCGTTAAATATAGCCGTGTACAAAGGCAATTCGCATGTGTGACTTTCCACAATTACTCTTACAAAAACACCCACAATACGCCTACAAAGCATGCCTGTGATTTATTGGATTTCACAAGGCAATAATACCCTTTATTTAGGATATTAGTAAATAGGGGCCTCGGAGGTATTTAAAACTTTTTTTTTTAAATTGGACAAAAAGAACTTGGCACATTGTCCCATTGGGTCTTAATTGCTCTGGCATACTAATTTGAAATGTTTAGCGTCTGCATTTATTTTTATTTATTTTTGTTTGTGTGTGCACATGCACACTGTCTCATAGCATTTATTATCATGGCATTCATCTCTTTGTAATCATTTTGTCTCTTGCCTTCCCCTCTCGATCATAACCATGGCTACCCTGGAGCGATGAACTACTGGAGTGAAGCAAGTCAAATTGCTATCCCATATGCAAGACCCACCTTCTATAACAGAGTTGCCAAAGCAGTCATACTTTCCAGACAATGAAGTTGCAGTGCAGACAATATCACAGCATTTCATGGGTCACAGAGGAAGTCTAAGTCAGGGGCCTTTGTATTATAATTAAGTAGCATCTTGTTGGAAATTGCTTGGAAGCTTTATAGTGACAGATGGGAGAGGCTGGACAGTACGCGAATCCTCACAGCTCCAGTGTGAAAGAAGCCACAGCGTGATTAATTGGAGAGTGTGTAGAGGAAGAGGTGAGGTGGGAGTTCTAGAGTTTCTCGGCCTTTATGTGCCCTCCTGCTGGCAAACACTTGTGGTGAGAGGAAACGGTCACGAAGCGCTTGTGTGCCTTCCGATCAGTTAAAACATGAGATCCCCTCTACATGCTGAACATGCTAGAGAAATGGAAAGATTAATGTCTGGATCGAGATCGCAGTTACCGAATAATTTGATTGACGTGACGTCTTCGAGTTTATAATCTTGTAGCGTTCACGAGCATTTGAAGTGTTCGAGAACCTGCTCTGCAAAACCCATATATCCTATATATATATATATATATATATATATATATATATATATATATATATATATATATATATATATATATACACTACCGGTCAAAAGTTTAAGGTCGTTAAGATTTTTTTATGTTTTTAAAAGAAGTCTCTTCTGCTCACCAAGGCTGCAATTTTTTTGATAAAAAAATACACAAAAAACACAGTAATATTGTGAAATATTATGACAATTTAAAATGACTTTTTTATGTTAATATATATTCAAATGTAATTTATTCCTCTGAAAAAAGCTGAATTTTCAGCATCATTACTCCAGTCTTCAGTGTCACATGATCCTTCACAAATCACTCTAATATGATGATTTTATGCTTCAAAAACATGTATGATTATTATCCATGTTTTGAAAACAGTTTTTTACATTTTTATTTCAGGATTCTTTGATGAATAGAAAGTTCAAAGAACAGCATTTATTTAATAAGAATCTTTTCTAACATTATAAATGTCGTTACTGTAACTTTTGATCAATGTAACTCATCCTTGATGAATAGAAGTATTGATTTCTTATTTATTTCCCCCAAAAATAAAATACTAATTCTTACTTACTCCAAACTTTTTAAAGGGTAGTGTTTAATGTAACAAAAGCTTTCCATTTCAGATAAAAGCTGTTCTTTTGAACTTTCTATTCATCAAAGAATCCTGAAAAAAAAATTGTAAAAAATTGGTTTCAACATGGATAATAATCATAGATGTTTTTGGAGCATAAAATCATCATATCATTGATATTATTGAAGGACCATGTGACACTGAAGACTGGAATAATGATGCTGAAAATTCAGCTTTTTTTCAGAGGAATAAAATACATTTTAATATATATTAACATAAAAAAGTCATTTTAAATTGTCATAATATTTCACAATATTACTATGTTTTTTATGTATTTTTTATCAAAAAATTGCAGCCTTGGTGAGCAGAAGAGACTTCTTTTAAAAACATAAAAAATCTTACCAGATCTTACACTCTTTGACCAATCAAGTGTATGTATATATATACATATATATATATATATATATATATATATATATATATATATATATATATATATATATATATATATATATATATATATATATATATATATATATATATATAAAACACACACACACACACACACACAAATAAACATGATAAAAATCTGATCCCAATGCATACGCTATTCCTTGAGTAAATGGGATTCATATTCTGTCATGGCTCATAAAAGGCACAGCTGTGTCTTGGAACATCATGTATCTGAGTTCAAATATTATGCACAAACTGAGAAACAGTTAATTTTTTTCTAAATCTGATGGTGCAATTACTTTTGAAAGTTTAATTAATTATTAAATTGTTAAAGTTTTATGAATTCAGTTGATTAGACATGCATTTTGATGCGTCATTAAATATAGAAAAATGTATACGGAAAATGTAACATTTAATAGTCTTATCCTCAAAAAGGTGGTAATCAGATGAGTTTAAATCTTTAGCAAATAAAATAGTCTTTTCAAAATATTCCAGTATTATTACTTTCAAGAGGTGCATTTTACTAGATCATGATATTTTGCTGTCATAATTTCTTAAAGTTAAATCACTCATTTATTTTGGTGGGTGTAAAGACCATGAGTTTCTAAATGTATGTGACTAATATTTTTTGAATGCAATGGGGAAATTAAGTTCCCTGTCTTCCCACACATTATAATTCAGTTTTTCTGTGATTCCATTTGCGTTTCCTGCGTCACAAAAAAAAAAAAAGCTTGTGCAGCAGTTATTCACCGCATGATACCAGATGATAAAGAGTTTTATAATCAAGTTGCAGTCTGTCTGAAGCTGATTCAGTTTCCTGGACTGCAGTGGTGCAGTAATGTTTTTCATTCCCAGTAAAGCATGCCAGATTTTTATAGTCTGCCGCTGCTTCTAAAGCCAAGGATTCATAATTGGCCATCAAATTGGGCAATTGTGGTGTGCAAATTGTGTTTAGCATATTTTATTGACCATTTTTATCAAGCTTCCTGATTTGCATAAGTTGTTTTAGTGACTCAGTTGGTAAAATAATTCTGACCGCACATACAAATAAATTCAGAGGGCACAATTCATTCTTCGTAAGCATGACTCATATTGGACAAAAAAAAAATATATATATATATATATATAAATGCATTTCTTTGAATGTCTGGCAGAAGGCAAATGGTCATGTCTCTTCTCTTCATTAGCTGCACCCAGATACATTTCGAGTATTTTTTTTTTTTATCTATTTAAATAGCTGGAATAATGACATGCTAAAGGCAACAGGGAGAACAATCATTCTGGAGTGGCTACTACATCTTTTTATTCTAGGTCTGTAAAGTTTAAACCGAAGAGAAGCACTTTAACTATCATTTAAACCAACTCCACCACGTCATTGCTAATGAACTCAGAATCACCGTTGATTGTTTGAAGTGGGGGGAAAAATAGTTCATCTGAGTTTTGGCTGCTTCTGAGTGGGCTTTTAATTCAGCTCTTGAACATTTTGACATTGGAATAAGTGCTGGAGTGGACTGGTGTTCGTGGCAGCATATGTACCCTTATATTGAATTTAATATACTGTTATATACACACTGTAAAAAATGATTGTGATTTTACAGCAAAAAAACTGTAAAAATGCCACAGTGAAAAACAGTTATTTGGTTAACAGAATGTTTCCTTAGGATATACGGTAAATAACTGTGATTTTATGTATATATATATATATATATATATATATATATATATATATATATATATATATATCATATATTAGTGCTGGGCAACGATTACATTTTTTAATCGGATTAATCGCATGAATTTCTTGCGATTAATTCGCATTGTTACGCGGAAAATTGAAAAATGAATTCTAAAGTAATGTATTGCACACTTTTGATTTAAATGTACTGCTATACACATAAAAGTGCAATAACATGTGGTTTGCAAAAACTTTAAA
Organism: Hybognathus amarus; assembly: GCA_030378365.1. Lineage (NCBI taxonomy): Eukaryota > Metazoa > Chordata > Actinopteri > Cypriniformes > Leuciscidae > Hybognathus > Hybognathus amarus. The sequence goes on from JAQIUQ010004806.1 coordinate 279,232, forward strand.
CAAATAAGGTGCTTTATACCAGCAGAATTCTCTTTTACACAGTAGCAATAAAATATTTATTCCAAATCTCAACTTAAACATTAATGTATTCAAATCAAATATTAAAACAAAGCTATTTGGCACAGGGGATTACCTTTTATCTAGTTAAAACGAGTCCACTTTTCTTTTCTTTTTTCTCAACAGGTCTCTTTTATCAGGGAGCAGCAGAAAGAGTCAATGTAGTCAGAGGTCATGACCACTACAGATATAAGTCGACCTACGTTACTTCTCTGATGGTAGCTTAGGTTTGGTCATGGCATGGTTTCCCACGTACTCTAAGATTAGGCTACATTAAACAGAGGTAAAGCCCATTATAATTCTGCATCGAATTTATGCCGTAGGCTGTGTGTAGCGCGCGTACCCTGATGTGCACCTCTCCAAAAATGTAACAACGCGTCAATACGCGTACCTCAAGCGCTGTGATTGCTAGAATCGCTCCCCGGGTTTCACATGCTCCCATAATTGCGCGTCAACGCAGACAACGACGCAGAAGTATGAATGAAAAGCAAAGAGGCTCCGGCGTATGTCTGACGCAGAAATATAAGTCAGCATTTAGAGTGAGGTGAAGTGGTCGAGCACAAGGTGCAGCGACAGGCGGGTGCGTTCCTGTGAAACTGTTGCGGTCAAGCTCGCCTCACGCACGCGCCCGCCGCCTGTTGCCGACGTTGAATTGTCTAACTTTTTGTACACGACGCGCAGCCAACACAAATCATTGGAAGAGAGACTGATCCTCGGTTCGCTGTTTGTGAGTTTCCAGAATCTAAATAGTTTTCAGGACATCAACAGAAGGGAATTCACATGGCAGAGCACCCCTGCTAAACTAAACAATTAAACACAGGCCTATCAGGTAAAGTTATATCATTTTAATTTAAGTTAAAAGGCAACCGCTGCGTTGCGCACAGAAGCCGTTGGTTACTATCCGCGCCTGTCATTCACTCGTCTCGCGGAGCGCTGTCTCCCTTTCTATTCACCTGAGAGAACCTGCCAAAGCCTCTCTCCACTGTTTGTTTGGGTGGGTTATTTGCTGGCTGACCAACATCCCACCCCTCCTGTGATCCATGGTTTGACTGTAGGCCTGTTATTCAGAGCCAGTGAGCAACGGACTTTAAAAATATATATATAAAAAAACTGCGTTAACGCGCATTAAAAAAATTATCGGCATTAATTAATAAATGTGTTAACGCGATAATAACGCGTTAACTTGCCCAGCCCTTATATATATATATATATATATATATATATATATATATATATATATATATATATATATATATATATATATATATATATATATATATATATATATATAATGTAATTTTGCTGTAAAATACTGTTAAATTTACAGTTTTTGGAAGTGAAAAAAATAAGTCATTGTACAATTTGCAGTGAAAAAAATTAAATTGACATTCCCACAATTCCCTGTGACACTGTCTTCACATTTAATGTATTTTTTTAAATGACTGTTTCTTCATAATTTTCTTAGTTTTTTTTTTTCTAATCAGTTGCGTACATTAGGGTTTTTGTTACAATTAATGTTAAAAAAATGTAAAAATAAATTTCAGCATGTTACCATGATGGTGTTTAGTGTGTGTGAATGACACTGTGCAGCTTCTATATAATAGTATGAACTTTCTTGTGGAAGAGCTGATTATGATAAGCATTGATTAATCATGTGACTCTCATTACTGCTGTGATTGATCATGTGACTCTCATCACTGCTGTAATTGTTGGCTGTCGGTGTATAACAATGGAGCAAAACAGATATTAAAACTTCAAAAGGTCAGTAAATTAACATTATATCGTGAATACATTATAATGAAATACAGTTTATTGCTGTAAAATTAAATACGGTTAAAAATCTGTAAAACCTAAAATGTACCAGTATTTTTAACAGGAAAACTCTGGTAACCACAGCTGCCAGTTTTTTTCTTCCCGTAAATGTAGCAGATTTCTTTATTTATTTATTTACTTATTTTTTACAGTGAACAAACAGGATTCTGACTTATTTTAGCTAATTTACCAGTTCAACTTTATTTCAATAGTCCACTTTAGACATTCTACTAACTGAGAAAACTTTGCAACTACATGCCAACCAACTCTCATTAGAGTATTAGTAGACTGTTAGATTATGGTTAGGTGTGTTTCTCACATACTCCATTTGCAGTGCGTGTTCTGTGTATTTCTTTTCCGTACCCGTTTTTTTATTTTGTATTATATGTATATATTCAAAACTCCCCAATGTGACCTATCACACTGATCTGTCTTATGCAAGCATGTACTTTCTTTCGTTTTATTCCTTATGATGAAGGCCTGAAATACCATTTTTTATGCAGTTTTTTGCTGTGTGATCATGGCTTTTGATTACCACCTGCACTATAGTCTAATCTGCTATGCATGAGGTGGAAAGTAAATTGTCTTTTTTTCACTCTTCTTTATTTAAATCTTCATCTTTTCTAAACGGTAATGGACTTTTCTCAGCTTCCTTGTGTGCTGAGGAGAAAAGTGTCAACCAGCAATCCAGGCAAACAATGCCAGGAGGAAACGTGTATTGTATTCAGAGCTAGTAACTGACCCTTGAAAAGCAAAGGCAAGCTGTGGTGAAATCAAGCATACAATATTTGAGTCGAGGGATATTGTCAAAAATCACATGTTCATGTCGATGCGTGTTTCAAAGAGGCTTTTCTGATCTCATCATCTCACCCCTGAGATCATCCCTTAATCTGTATTTAGATCAGATGTTCCCTTCATGTCTTTACAATGTCTAAACCCTCTTATTGCAAGTCTGTCCTTCTCATATTCATTGTTTTAAAGCGATTCCTTCAACACAAGTCTTTTAGATATGTTATGAAGCTTGGAGAATCTCCCTTTCACAATGACTATTCCATCAACCCCTCACTGCTGAATGCGCATGTCTCATAGAAGATTGCTCAATTTCTGTCCAGCTTTTTGCACTAGCAACATCAAAGACCAGTCTTGTAATGATACAAGGGATATCCTTGCAGAATGTTGAATCTGTGGGTGTTTTGTATTGGAAGATTCACTGAAAATAGCTTCATTATCTTGTTTGACCACTGAGATGGTAATCAGTTGGCAGACTACAGGTACTTCATGAATGCTGCAAAATGTGTAATCTTTTCTGAGGTGAATGACTTGCACATGATCATGTAAGGAAATGTGCTCCTGAAATGATTTTCAATGTTCAGTCGCTATCCCGCTGGTTTCAGGAAGTAATTTTACTGTGTGTGAATCGAACACTTTATTGTTGGGATGCTGGATTCTAAGAACTCATGTGTGTGTGTGTGTAGAAGAGTTGTGTACTGTATATCCTGACCTACATTTGTATGTCAAAATACCATTCTGATATAAAAACATATGCTATACTGCAGGCATAATATATATATATATATATATATATATATATATATATATATATATATATATATATATATATATATATATAGCAAAGAAAAGTTCTTTATTTAGGCTACTCTTGCACTGCAAACAAGCAGAGAAGGACCATTTCTGGGTTATGAGGGTTTACTGACAGTTTAATGAGTTACAAGATTGAGTAACATTCAGTTTTTAATACCTTTTATTGGTTAAATAAAAGACACGTAAACTGAAAAACTGCACTGAAAAGGTTTTTTTTTTTTTTTTTTTTTTTTTTAAGAGGTAATGGGCTATGGTGTTAATAAATCCCATCAATCATTTGCATTTAGCACTGCTCATGTTTTGTGTTTTTCAAGAGCTACCATCTGGGTCATGGTGCCTGCAGCGATATTCATTGTTTTTGCAACAGAATTTGAGCTGGTGCTAATTGAAACTTGAACAAACAGACATGTTTTGAAGCTTTCAGGCGGAGAGGGTCTGTATCTCCGTTTCTGTCCTTTTAGTCAAAACCGACAATATAGAACAAGGGATTACTGAGCCTTTTGAGATGTGTTATGAATGCACAGAGTGCTTTCAAAAAGATAAACTGGTGTTATGAATCTTAGGCTATGAAATATATACAAAACAAGATGGGGAATATCTATGAAACAAAGATCAAAATAAGGATTTTAATACATCATTGAATTAATGATTCAGTCAGAGAGAGAGATAGAGATAACGTTGTAGTTCTGGGATCATCTCACTAGTTGCTTATTAGCTTGTATATGACTAGCCAACCCAATCTTACTGCAATTTGTACGTATTTTGCGAGGTGGCTAATTCTTATGAATTCATACAGCCTCACTAGTACATATACAATTTTTGATAAATCACACCTATTTTACAAGTTGTCTAAACCCCATCACTGGGGTTTAGACAAATCAGCACAAATTTCATATGAATTAGCCACCTCTTTTTCATATGAATTAGCCATGAACTCGTTACGAATTCGTACAAATTGGTTGTGGGATAGTGTTGGACTAACACATTGGCTGTTTATTAGGAGAGTACACATGGGGCAAAAGACGCACAAGGGTAAATGGCACCTTTGAGTGTATTTTTCTCTAAACCACTAGATGACACACTACTTAGGGAAATGTTGCATATCACAATGCTGGACCATAATGGAAATGGGAAAAAAAAAAAAAAAAGTTTTTGTTCTATAAAAATATGATTGTATCTTCTATTTAATTGCACATTTCTTGAAGAAATTTGAAATGTATAGATTTATATTCTTGGAACTCATGCAAAAAAAAATAAAAAATAAAATAAAAATAAGTAGATCCCCATAATTTAATCCCTATCATTCACAATCATTTGGCCTACATGCAAAAAAAAAAAAAAAAAAAAAAAAAACACTTTTCCTGTTGCCCTCTCCCTAAATCATTGCTGTATTTTTTTTAAATGAAGGAATCAATTTGTTATTTATACATAAATACAACTATAAATACAACAGTGGCTTTTGTGATAGTGAAGTACTACAGCCATATGGAAACATTGTCTAACATAGTTTTACAGTAAATTGAGAAAATAGTTAGAATAATTAGGTAAAGAATTAAAATAATTAGGTTAGTGCTTCAAAAGGTCTCTTCCATATGAGGGTGACAGTTTTGGAGGGACATTCAAATGTCATGTGACTTAAAAACTGCCCTTTTATCTTCCATAGTGCTATATATATATATATATATATATATATATATATATATATATATATATATATATATACACTCACCGGCCACTTTATTAGGTACCCCATGCTAGTAACGGGTTGGACCCCCTTTTGCCTTCAGAACTGCCTCAATTCTTCGTGGCATAGATTCAACAAGGTGCTGGAAGCATTCCTCAGGGAGTTTGGTCCATATTGACATGATGGCATCACACAGTTGCCGCAGATTTGTCGGCTGCACATCCATGATGCGAATCTACCGTTCCACCACATCCCAAAGATGCTCTATTGGATTGAGATCTGGTGACTGTGGAGGCCATTTGAGTACAGCGAACTCATTGTCATGTTCAAGAAACCAGTCTGAGATGATTCCAGCTTTATGACATGGCGCATTATCCTGCTGAAAGTAGCCATCAGAAGTTGGGTACATTGTGGTCATAAAGGGATGGACATGGTCAGCAACAATACTCAGGTAGGCTGTGGCGTTGCAACGATGCTCAATTGGTACCAAGGGGCCCAAAGAGTGCCAAGAAAATATTCCCCACACCATGACACCACCACCACCAGCCTGAACCGTTGATACAAGGCAGGATGGATCCATGCTTTCATGTTGTAGACGCCAAATTCTGACCCTACCATCCGAATGTCGCAGCAGAAATCGAGACTCATCAGACCAGGCAACGTTTTTCCAATCTTCTATTGTCCAATTTCGATGACCTTGTGCAATTGTAGCCTCAGTTTCCTGTTCTTAGCTGAAAGGAGTGGCACCCGGTGTGGTCTTCTGTTGCTGTAGCCCATCTGCCTCAAAGTTCGACGTACTGTGCGTTCAGAGATGCTCTTCTGCCCACCTTGGTTGTAACGGGTGGTTATTTGAGTCACTGTTGCCCTTCTATCAGCTCGAACCAGTCTGGCCATTCTCCTCTGACCTCTGGCATCAACAAGGCATTTCCACCCACAGAACTGCCGCTCACTGGATGTTTTTTTTTTTTTTGGACCATTCTCTGTAAACCCTAGAGATGGTTGTGCGTGAAAATCCCAGTAGATTAGCAGTTTCTGAAATACTCAGACCAGCCCTTCTGGCACCAACAATCATGCCACGTTCAAAGTCACTCGAAATCACCTTTCTTCCCCATACTGATGCTCGGTTTGAACTGCAGGAGATTGTCTTGACCATGTCTACATGCCTAAATGCACTGAGTTGCCGCCATGTGATTGGCTGCTTAGAAATTAAGTGTTAACGAGCAGCTGGACAGGTGTACCTAATAAAGTGGCCGGTGAGTGTATATATATAGTTCAGATGCAAAAGCCTCTAAATGCCAATTTAAATTTTCTTCTAAAATGACCATTTTTATCAAGCTTGTATATTTAAGTTCAGTAATTTCACTTAAAGGGCAACTCCACCCATTTGCATTAAGCTTTCCATTGTTAGAAACCCAGTTATACTATTGAATGGTCATGCAACACTTTATCATTTTCCCCTGAGACGAGAGAAATCTGCTATTTACCTTTTTCACTTCCTCCAACAATGACGCAAAAATCGTCATTTTACGTCATTGTTGGCGGAAGTGTAAGAGAGGGCGATTTCAGTAAAAAACTACAAGCCCGAGTCCCCACCCTTTCACACCCGCCAATAGGGGGTTGGACCTATTGCGCTAACAGACCTATCACAGATCAGTGCCAATGCGTTTGATTTCACTGGCAGAAACGTTTTGAAAATGTGGACGAAACTACTGAATACGCTGACGGATGCGTTATGGAGGATTAGGATTAACATTACACATCTTTTTTGGACGCTAAGCTAGCAGGCTCTTGTTCTGTGGAGAAAGCTGAGTAGTAGGGGTTACCGTCCTCTTTTTCCTGGACATGTCCGGCCGTCGATGTCCGGGATTCAGCTTTTAATTTCTGAAGTCGCCATTCATTGTTTACATGTAAGTTACAGCTTTTGTTTCAATCTAACTCAATTCCTTATGATTGGTGAATCTGACTGTTGTGTTTACATGAACGCCAAACAAGTGATCGGTTGATGCGTTTTAACATTGCTAAGAAAATTCCTGCTCCTCCGTGAGAGATACGAGACCGAGTAACTTACGTCTTAGGTGCCGCTCATCGGTAATCACGCCACCGGCCTCACGCCGTTATCCACACAGCCGGCACTCATCCCGGTCGACACAGTAAACATGATGAATGACGACTGTAGAACGCAAAAGCCGAAATCGCGGACATTTTGGGCGATCTCGAAACACATTTTCGGACAGACTCATCACGGAGAATCACTAGTAGACTGTTGTTTACATACTGCGAGGTTAGCGGTAGGCGTGGCCTCCTAGGGCAGCGAAGCAAATGAATTCTGGGAGTTGATGTTTTTCATTCACATAAGCCAAAAATACATTTTCTGTCTTTGCTCAGTCTAGAAAGCTCCAAATTAAAAAATAATTTCACATTTCTTCTACATAAATGACCCATTTTAAATACACATTCATCTTTCCAGAGGTGGAATTGCCCTTTAAATGACAATTAATAGGTCATCTTCATTTAGCCTGGCTGCGCCCTCCTACGCACTTCCGCTCAATTTTTATTTTCCTTCAGTACTACGTCTGGGATCGCTCCATAGCCTTAGGTTTCCAGAAATCAATTTTTTGTGGGACCAATCAGCGAATAGAGGGAGTGGCTGAGAACGATGACGTTGATGTAGTGCGCGTCAGTTTGAGTTTGGCAGCGGAGAAAGACGTGAGAAATGCTATTCGGTCTCGTTGTTGGAAAAGAAACTGCCGAATATACAGAATTTAAAGCCGGATTGTTATCGTCTCACCTCTTGTTGCACTAACGGAGGATCAAGTGAAGGTTGCAGAAAGGTTGGAAGTTCGTGCTGGGCAGCGCTCGGTGTGCACGATGACCGTGACATTTTGAACGGACGCTGTAGCCTGGTGTTCGGAAGCCCTGAGTCCTGGCTGCTAAACTATTGTTGAATATGCAATCAGGAGTCATGTCAGCTCATATTCTAAACAGTAAATTTACGGATTCTTGTGATAAATAGAACACTTTGAGCCCCTTTGTCTACTCCCGCAGGAGGTTGGTGTCAGTTTTACATGTTGTAAATCATACAAATTGGTTGTAAATTTTTTTTAAATAATTGTCATAAATAAAAATGTGAAAACCCATACTTTGAAGACCAGATTTTCAGTTTTAGATGGTTAATTTGTTTTAATAAAAAAATGCCATATAAAAATGTACAAACCACAGTCTATGGTACAAACACATACTTTGAAGACCATAATTAAGCTAATTAAGAAACAAAAAGACGTTATATGAAAAGTTGTTATTTATTACACATATACAGATCATTCAGTGTAACTGTTACAGCATTTGCGGCAGATCAGAAATGACCGCAGCGGCGTCTGCATATTTGTAATGATTAAACACGGCTGAATGAATACGACCGTTGAATGAATACATCGCTGTCCTTCGTGTCAAATATACATTTCGAATTAATAGTTGTTCCTAGATTAACAAAACCTGCAGGTCTCGTTGACTGAAATCCTATTGTAAACATAATCCTGATATTCGGACTTGCTGTTTCCAGCCGTTTCGGCGCATGATATACGTCACTCACGACCACACGTTAGCGATTGGCTATGGCAGATCCTGAGTGACTCTGGGCAGATCCAATAGTTTTGAACTTTAACAGTGAACCCGCCTACAAGGAAGGAAACGTTTCTCAATGGAGGGGGCCAGACTCTTTGTACGAATCAAATGTACTAGAGTCTGGTTGAACCAGGCTAATCTTCATTGCCATTTAAGTGAAATTACTGAACTTAAATATACAAGCTTGATAAAAATGATAATTTTAGAAGAAAATTTCAAATGGCACTTAGAGGCTTTTGCATCTGAACTCTTCATATATATATATATATATATATATATATATATATATATGTATATGAAAGTTCAGATGCAAAAGCCTCTAAGTGCCATTTGAAATTTTCTTCTAAAATTATCATTTTTCATTATAAAAATGATATATATCATACATATCATTATCATATATATATCCTTACTTTTGTTTCTGAATTACAAGGAAACAAGTAAAAATGGCATTTAGGCAACACTGTACTATAAAGGGTTAAACGTATGATATTCACAATATCCAAAAATAAAACAGCATTTATTCTTAATTCTGTAAATCTTTGTTCAATTATTGTGGGATCTCCTTTACAGAAGGAGAATCTTGCTGTTTCAGAAACTTTACTTTTTAAAATAAGTTTGTTTACCAAAATAAACAGATAGTAACAGAAACAATAGTACAAACTTTGGGCAGTAGTAATAAGGTAATTTGTCTTAAAGTGTGCCGTTAGCCCCGTTGCACCCTACTTATAAAGCACATATGCCTTATTACATATTGTGCCTTATTAGGGTTGGGTATCGGTTGGGTTTTATCTGATACCAGTACCTACTCTGTATTTTTTAAACGGTTCCGGTGCTTAAACGGTTCTTGAAATGGTACTTAATAAAACGAAACTGCGCACACTTTGTCAAAAAAAAAAAAATACTCTTTTATTTACAGGGCCAAACTGGACACAATATTAACTTAAATCTTTAATCAATATAAATACAAGTAACATATGGTAATAATAAATAAACCAATATAAAATAAAAATTCACATTTACATAATATCAAATAAAACAATATTGTATCAAACAATGTAATAATACTGGAGATTAATAGAGATTAGTACCAGGTAATTTTAATTTTACATGTGGAATGCAGCCAAACCTTGGAGTGTTTTGTCTCCGGCATCTTCATTAATCCCCTCGCTATCAGACATTCAGGGAGTCTCCCGCATATTGATAACGGCTCCCTGATGCCCGCAAATTAATTAAAATATCCGGAATCTGAGAGCGAGCGAGCAGAGAGCGCACATGCGAGACAGAACAGACTGTGCTCCAAACCGTATAGTGTGTGCACGGCTGGTAGGAAGAGAGCGAGACACTTTGCGAGTGTGCGCCTCAGGACACAGAGACTCAAGCACCGAAATTTCCATTCTTATTCGATCTAATTACTACCGTTTGCGTCGGAACCGGTTCCCTATTGGCATCGGGTTTCAGTACCCAACCCTATGCCTTATTTTAATGCCTAATTTACCATATTATACATTCCTTAATTGTACCTAATACCTAAACTTAACCACTACAACAATGATATGTTTAAAGGAGAACTCCGGCGCAGAAATGAATCTTTGGTCTAATTACAAATTGGTGCCTAGTCGACCGTTCTCTGAGGTTTGTTTTCATGATAATCGAATGTAAAGAATTTTATCTCTAAAAACTGTTTAGCGTATATGCTAGTAAATGGGGGCATTTAATAAGTAAAAGGAAATCGCTTGTTAAAGGGATAGTTCGGCCAAAAATGATATTTAAACCATGCATTACTCACCCTCAAGCGTTTCAGAGATGCATATGTCAATCTTGTTTCAGACGAACACATTTTCAGTTATTTTAGAAAATGTCTTAGACCCTTCAGTGGATATAATGTGAAGAAATGGGGTCCAGCTCCTTCAAGTCCCAAAAATGTGCATAAATCCTTCACAAAAGTAATCCATCCAGTTCCAGGGTGATAAACGAAGGCCTTCTGAGGGTAATCCGTGCGGTATTGTCGTAAAAATATACATATTTAAAACTTTATAAATGTCTAAAAATATCTGACTTCCGGCAACGATCTCCGTACGTTCACGGGTGATGGAAGTCGGCGTATGTAGCATCAGCGCAGTCTCATCCCAATTCGTCATATAACTGACATCTTGGGAAGTCTTTTGACCATACGTCAATATATGCCTTTTGAGGGCCCCCTTAAACGTCGGTAGATGACGTTATCGGATCCTAACTCTACCCCAGACCTAAACCTAACCCTAAAACCAACCCGTCACCTAACTGACGTTAAAGGTAAAGCGTCAGTTTTATGACGTCCCGGGATAGTCATCTACCGACGTTTAAGGGGGCCCTAAAAAGGCATATATTGACGTATGGTCAAAAGACGTCCCAAGACGTCAGTTATATGACTAATTGGGATGAGACTGTGCTAGTAGCGTAGGAACCGTTGTGACGTCGCGACGTTTCCTGACGCTGACGTCCTACCTCGTTACGCCGACTTCCATCACCCGTGAACGTACGTAGTGTAGGAACCGTCGTGACGATCGTTGCCGGAAGTCAGATATTTTCATTTATTAACTTTTAAAATATGTATATTTTTACGACAATACCACACGGATTACCCTCAGAAGGCCTTCATTTATCTCCCTGGAGCCGGATGGATTACTTTTGTGAAGGATTTATGCACATTTTTGGGACTTGAAGGAGCTGGACCCCATTTCTTCACATTATATCCACTGAAAGGTCTAAGACATTTTCTAAAATAACTGAAAATGTGTTCGTCTGAAACAAGATTGACATATGCATCTCAAACAGCTTGAGGGTGAGTAATACATGGTTTAAATATCATTTTTGGCCGAACTATCTCTTTAATACCACTAACAAGGCTCAAAATAGACCCACACTAACACAGTAACATAATGAGGGTCTCTGCATGCAAAACGAAGCATTGAGAACTTTGTAAGTGTACAGACCGTTTAATAAGAAGATATTTTATAAAGACAGTGCACTTAGTGTTTACAGGCAGCAGCCTCGACAACGCCGTTCATACAGTTCAGAAGTTCACTGAACTTCATACAGTTCAGCTCACTTGGCACGTCGTTCGTGGTTCGACTTGTCGAGACTGTTTTCCATAGATGGCTGCTGCCTGTAAACACGAAGTTCGTATGCATCGATTTCCGGCGAAAGACTAGGCCTAACACTAGGCCTCGCAAATTAAGGCTGAACGGGTTGCCGAATCTTTTTTTTTTACTGCGAGATGTGTCAAAGCTTACGCTACTTCTACATCCTACATCCTACATCATTGTCAAGTGTTAGGCTACTCTTTTGGTGTAAGTCGACATACGTACGGCCGTCTGCCGGAAGCTAGTTCTTTTAGTCAAAGATTTTAATATGGATATTTTTTCTTACACGAACGCATCACTTCACTTCAGAAGGCCTTTATTAATCCGCCAGAGCCGCGTGGAGCACTTTTATCATGGGTGGATGTACTTTGGAACAAACAGGGTTTGTGCATGCGCGTGCGATCTGTATTCGTGTTTGTAGCTCCGGAGGATTTCTTCATTAATCTTTAATTTTCTTCTTTACCACTCATTTATAAACTAGCACTTTCTATTTTTCTATCATGTGAACTTATCCTCGATACTATTCCTTATAAAAAAACAATTGGATTGCTTTGATATCGCTACTTAGATCCAATTTTTCGAATCTAGGCTACTAGCCTTTAGCCCGCTAGCATTCCACGCGTGGCCTTCGCCTATCGAGACGCTGACTCAAGGCTTCTCACATGCTTTGCTTAGAGCCTGCATGAACGGGGCATAGGCATTTGCTGTGAGAACCTGCCTTTACGGCGCATACGCGTGCGATCTGTACTTGTGTTTGTAGCTCCGGAGAATTTCTTAATTAATTCCTTGATTTTCTCATTTCCACTCATTTATAAACTAGCACTTTCGATTTTTCTATCACCTTTAGCCCGCTAGCATTCAACGCGTGTCCCTTCGCCTATCGGCCGTCTCATTTTACACCCGTTTCACTGAAAAGATACGGGTTGCATCCGGCATTTCAGTCCTAAATTAGTCGGGATATTAATTTACTGTTCATCTTTTTTAATGGCGAACACATCGGATGAGAGTCTAACGTTACCTCTGTGTGCAGGTGAGGACACATTCGAGCTCTTCACGGTGAAGCAGGAGCTGGAACGCGTCGAGAAGCAGATCCGCAGTCTGCTGATGAAGCAAGCCGAGCTGTTGGACCGACGTTCAACGCTTGAAGCTTCACGCGCCGACGCTCACAACTCAGTGGTTAGTAACGTTAACTCTGTTAGTACTTCCTCATCCACTCCGTATGCTCCTCTGCCCAGGACGACGCGATCAGCCCGGCCTTCTTTCACTCCGACTCCGGCACAACACCGTGGAGCATGGATCACGCAGCGGAGGACACGAGCCAGGACCAGAGCTACCTCTCCGCCCCTCCCGGTCTTCGAGATCTCCACTCGGAACCGCTTCTCCCCTCTTCGCGAGCCGGAACGCGATGACGCCGTGATCATCGGGACATCCATGGTCCGTCATGTCCGCGCTACTTCGGGTAAAGGTAATGTATGCACACACTGTTTCCCCGGTGCCCGTGTTCTTGATATCGCCGCTCAGGTTCCCGAGATCGTGGGCGGTGACACGCGCATCAGAGCTGTTGTGCTGGAAGCGGGAGCGAATGACATCAGGCAACGGCAGACCGAGGTTCTGAAGAAGGACTACATGAGCCTGATCGAGACGGTACGCACCACAGCGCCTAAAGCAACGATCATCGTGTCCGGACCGCTTCCCACGTACAGACAAGGACAGGAAAGGTTCAGTAGACTTTTTGCATTTAATGAATGGCTAATGTTAATGTGTAATGAACAGAAACTGCTCTTTGTAAATAATTGGCATCTGTTTTGGGAGCGACCCAGGCTGTACTGGGCAGACGGACTCCACCCCAGCAGAATCGGAGCGGGTGTTCTGTCGGACAACATCTCCGAGACGTTACGCACCAGATGACTGGTAAGTCAAAGTCCAAATTGCAGCCTCTGTTGTCCAAACTTAACTAATATGCATAGTGTGGAGCGTTACATAGAAACTGTGTCCATTCCTCGTTTAGTGAAGCCAAACAATAAATCTAGTGCAGGATTTAGCAAAAATCTTATTGTAATTAAACCAGAAAATCTAAATATCAGTGAACAAAAACAATTTTTAAAGCTAGGTCTTCTAAACATTAGATCGCTCACACCTAAAGCAGTTATTGTAAATGAAATGGTCACAGATAATAATTTTGATGTTCTGTGCCTTACTGAAACCTGGCTTAAACCAAATGAGTATTTTGGTCTAAATGAGTCTAGTCCACCAGGTAGTAAGCATGAGCCTCGTCTGATCGGTTCGCGGCGGCGGTGTTGCGACAATCTATAAAGATATTTTTAATGTTACTCAGAAAACAGGTCACAAGTTTAATTCTTTTGAAGTACTTGTGCTAAATGTTACGCTGTTAGATGTAAGAAAGAAATCCATATTATCTCTAGCCTTGGCTACTGTATATAGACCTCCAGGGCCATATGCTGAATTCCTAAAGGAGTTTGCAGACTTTCTCTCGGATCTATTGGTGAATGTCGATAAAGCAATAATTGTTGGAGATTTTAACATACACGTAGATAATACAAATGATGCTTTAGGGGCTGCGTTTACAGACTTATTAAACTCCTTTGGGGTCAAACAAAACGTCAGTGGTCCCACTCATCGTCTAAATCATACACTAGATTTAATTATATCATATGGAACCAGTCCAACTGATATAAATATTATACCGCAAATCGATGATGTCACTGATCATTACATGGTGACTTGCATAATACGTACTGCCGAAATATGTCATGTTGCGCCACGTTATAGAAAAGGCAGAACAATCCTTCCAACCACTATAGATAGATTCTCAAATAGCTTACCTGATCTATCTAAGCTGCTAAGTGAACCCAAACAAACTGATCAATTAGATGAAATGACTAGCAGTTTGAGCACCATTTTCACTAGTACATTAGATATTGTTGCACCAATTAGATTAAAAAAGGTTACAGAGAAAACTAAAGCACCCTGGTACAACAGTGATACGCATGCTATCAAGAGAGAAACTCGTATCTTAGAGCGTAAATGGAAACAAACTAATTTATAGGTCTTTAGAATCGCGTGGAAAGACAGTATGTCACGTTATAAAAAGGCTCTAAAAACTGCCAGGGCTGAGCATCTTTGCAAACTAATAGAAAATAATCCAAGGTTTTTATTTAACACCGTGGCTAGACTAACAAATAAACAGACATCGCCAGAGCAAAATATACCGTTACAGTTTAGCAGTAATGATTTTATGAATTACTTCAATGAGAAAATAGAAAGCATCCAAAACACAATTATAAATGTACAATCCTCTATGGTGTCTTATGATTCAGCCTCAATTATGGCCCCTCTAGAACAACTACACCGCTTTACAACGATAGGACAGGAAGAGCTAAATAAACTTATCATTGCTTCTAAACCAACAACATGTTTATTAGATCCAATACCCACTAAACTACTAAAAGAAGTGTTACCTGTAGTGGAAGAGCCTCTCCTCAATATTATTAACTCGTCTTTATCTTTAGGTCATGTTCCAAAAATATTCAAGCTGGCAGTAATAAAACCTCTCATTAAGAAACCGCAATTAGATCCAAATAACTTAGCAAATTACAGACCCATTTCAAATCTTCCATTTATGTCAAAAATACTAGAAAAAGTTGTGTCCGCTCAATTGTGCTCTTTTTTGCAAGAAAATGATATCTATGAAAAATTCCAGTCAGGATTCAGACCGCATCATAGTACAGAAACTGCGCTAGTTAAAATTACAAATGATTTACTTTTAGCTTCTGACCAAGGCTGTATCTCAATACTAGTCCTACTTGATCTTAGCGCTGCGTTCGACACTATAGATCATAAAATACTCTTGGATCGACTACAAAACTACACTGGTGTTCAGGGACAGGCATTAAGCTGGTTTAGATCGTACTTATCGGACCATTCTCATTTTGTTTGTTTAAATGGGGAAAAATCAAAGATAGCGCCAGTAGACTATGGAGTACCGCAAGGATCGGTTTTAGGCCCTCTGCTATTCTCAATATATATGCTGCCACTTGGTAATATTATAAGAAAACATGGAATTAACTTCCACTGTTATGCTGATGATACTCAATTATATATTTCATCACGACCAGACGAAAACACTAACTCATCTAAATTGACAGAGTGTCTCAAAGATATAAAATGCTGGATGACGCGTAATTTCCTGCTATTAAATTCAGATAAAACGGAGGTTTTACTTATTGGTCCAAAAAACTACTCACAAAACCTCTTACAATACAACTTTAATATAGATGGATGTCCTGTTACTTTATCCACTACAGTAAAAGACCTGGGTGTTATACTAGACCGCAACTTGTCTTTCGAAAATCATATTTCATATGTTACAAGAACAGCCTTTTTCCACCTTAGAAACATTGCTAAGCTACGTAACATGCTATCTGTTTCTGATGCAGAAAAGTTAGTTCATGCATTTATGACCTCGAGACTAGATTACTGTAATGCTTTATTAGCTGGTTGTTCTGCATCCTCAATAAACAAGCTACAGTTAGTCCAAAATGCAGCCGCTAGAGTTCTTACTAGGTCAAGAAAATGCGATCATATTACACCGATTTTATCATCTCTACACTGGTTACCTATTAAGTTCCGCATCAACTACAAAATACTACTACTAACCTATAAAGCCCTAAATGGTTTAGCTCCAATGTACTTAACGGACCTTCTTTCGCCCTACAATCCACCGCGTTCTTTAAGATCACTAAATTCAAGGCTTCTGGTCATTCCTAGGATATCTAAGTCCACTAAAGGAGGGAGAGGCGTTCTCGCATTTAGCTCCAAAACTCTGGAATAGCCTTCCCGATACGGTTCGAGGCTCTGACTCGCTGACACAGTTTAAAACTAGGCTAAAAACGCATCTCTTCAGTCAAGCATTCACATAATGCTTACCTTTTAGTCCTCTGTTATGCCATACAGAACCGTTTGCCGCTGAAACTGCTTAACGCACCAGTGGGGCTCGACAGCCTTTTAGACAAACGGTTCGACACGTTCGGCACGTATGGTTGGCTTGCGAAGAGTTTGTGAGATACTGATTTTCTAACACCGACTCCTGTATAATGGAAATCATTCTGAACATCTCAGATGCCCCAACGCCTGTGAAGAGACGACTCAACGCTGGCGATATGTTATGGCTCCATATTATATATGAACAATATTTATATTTAATATTTATATATAAACAATATGAATGTAAGCCAGAGGAGAACTGGCCCCGACTGAGCCTGGGTTCTCCCAAGGTTTTTTCTCCATCCAATCTGATGGAGTTTTGGTTCCTTGCCACTGTCGCCTTGCTTTGCCTTGCTTTTGGCTTGCTTAGTCGGGTTTTTACCATTTAACAATATTACTTATCTGTGTTGTACTTCTGTCATGTTATCACTGTGAAGCTGCTTTGATACAATCTGTATTGTGAAAAGCGCTATATAAATAAATGTGACTTGACTTGACTTGACTTTGATAGACCATGGATTGATGTACTTTGATAGCTTGGAAGAGCCAGGACATGTTTTAAACTCTGATTGCATTTGTCTGAAAGAAGAATGTCATATACACCGAGGACTGCTTCAGAGTGATTAAATCATAGGGTAATTTTCTTTCTTGGGTGAAATAACCCTTTAGAGATATAACCAGTTGAGATGGAAAGGATCTTAAGCTGTGCTGAAGATGTTACTGTAGCTTTACCTGTACTTCCTTGAAAAAAAAAACAACCCATAATGAAATGACTCTCTAACCCTCTGTTCAGAGAGTTACATATGGCAATTTATCTGTGGACCAATAAAATGCCTTACTCACCTGTTGAGTAATAAAAAGGCAATTTCCACATTTGTCACTTTTACAACATTTCAAATCCATCAGAAGCCAAGCCATTGTTTTATTTTTAACGTCGAACTCTCCTCTTTTGGGGTGATTTCACTGGAGGTTGGATATTTAGCAAGCTTCAAATCAACCTTTCTATCTTGTTGTGACAGCTAACCTATGCAACTCCCACACCATACACACGTCATTAGCCAGAGCAATTTTTTTTTCTATTTACAGATATGACGAGAGTGTGTATGTATGCAGTTTCCCATGAAAACTATACCGTCATAAACTATACTGTGTATGTATGCAGTTTCCCATGGAAACTATACCGTCAAAATATGAACTAGGTTTACCATATCAAAAGGAATTCTGATGTATTGACTGATTATTTAAAAGTACATTTAATTTAAGACACCAATTTAATTTAAAGTACATACGTGTTCCTTTTAACAAAGATATAAAAATATAATGCACATTGTTAATACATTAACTCCTTAAAGGGGTCATGAACTGGCTTTTTAAATGTTTTTATTGTGTTGTCTGAGGTCAACTTATGACGTTTGCTTGGTTTTTACGTTCAAAAACATAAAAAATAATAAGTTATGGGCTATATTCTTCCCTAGTTTTCACTTGAAAAATGCTCGGATTTTATGGGCGTATCGCATTGAAGACTAGGAAGTAAACGCCCACTGCTGTGAGTGGATAACAGTTTTGCATATTATAATGAGCTTCAGCTCTGTCGTCGGCTTCGAGTCGGTGCACGTGGAAGAATTTGTTTTGAAAACCACTGTTGTAAAATGGCAACCGGAATGATTCGCCCATACATGTTTGACCCAAAGTCCAATCCCGAATCGCAGGACAATGAACCAACAGCACCTCGAATACAACGGATACTTGTAGACACATACACATAATTATTAGATATCAAACGATCTGAAAGGAAGGAAGGAAGGAAGGAAGGAAGGAAGGAAGGAAGGAAGGAAGGAAGGAAGGAAGGAAGGAAGGAAGGAAGGAAGGAAGGAAGGAAGGAAGGAAGGAAGGAAGGAAGGAAGGAAGGAAGGAAGGAAGGAGGAAGGAAGGAAGGAAGGAAGGAAGGAAGGAAGGAAGGAAGGAAGGAAGGAAGGAGAATTTTGTATTGACATTTGAACATTTAATTTAGTAGATGTTTTTTTTTTTTTAAGAGAAAACTTTAGAAAAATAAAACACAGTATCGCATAGTATGCTTTGAACACTGAAAATCTGGGGCTGTATAATGGAAACCTCCTAATCGTATCCTATATGCTTAGAAAACATAGTATTGTATTTCAAAATAAAAATGGAACTCATCAAATCTTAAGTAAAGAATTAAGATAAAAAGCTTCTGTAATACAGGACTTGATTCCTAAAGGTCACCTTTACTCAGTGACCCCATTGAGTCATTGGGTTTCTGTTAGTGGTCAGCCACATGGTGTCATGGACAATGCTATGCATTACTTACAGTGTCCGGAATGACCGGCTCCTCTGGTTGCAGATTCCAGGCTCTGACATTTCTAGAGGTGTTGGCTTACCTCCATCCTGCCAGTCACTAAAACATGCCTCTGTAATGTATGCCTTGTTTGTTTTCTGAAACTAATAACCAGAAAGTTAATAACTTATCTATCAAGCTCTGATTAAAGTGAACTATTTCATGAAAAAAGGGTGATTGACAAAAGGGGAGTGGTGCTTTGTCCTTTAATGCACGGACTAAAATTAGCTGTCGTTCGTTTTCCATCCAAATGACAGTGACCTTTAGCAAAAGAGCCATTCAGAATAATTCCTCTGAGACGGAGATGACCAGAAATAGATTGGATTGGGGGAAAAAAGGAAGTGAGATGAAAAGATAAAGTGAGATTATGTCATGTGAAATGGAAGCAAGCAGGGACACAATCTGAATGAGAGCAGGAGTTTGAACCGGTGTCTACATTTTTTACTACACTGATAAAAATGATTTTGTGGTGAAGTAAATACTACAGAAAAAAACTATGTAATTTACATGAAAAAAGTTAGTTCAGGCAATATTAAAAAAAAGTAAATTCTATAGAAATGAAAGCGTAAATATCTGGAGCCCGTTCTCATCCTTTATCGTCATATAGAACGCTATATGAAAAAAACGGCGCTATACTACGCACATGGCACCCTTTATCGTTAATATAACACGCGAACCCAAGGCGTAATAAATCCAATAAATCCTTTAGCGTAATATGAGACTACCCTACCCCACACCTAAACCTAACCATCACAGCGTGTGTTATATTAACGATAACAGATGCCATGTGCGTAGTATAGCGCCGTTTTTTTCATATAGCGTTCTATATGACGATAAAGGATGAGAATGCATTGAAATATCAACTATATAAAATTACTCAACTTTTCTGATACTGGTGTTCCCATCATGCACTGGGCCCTGAATAATTAATGAGGTTTATTTTTCACTGTTTTCCATATGTATTTGCACTATTGTATCATTATTTTTGTTGTTAGGATTGGTAATTTGCCATTTTGTGACATTTGGAGTTCATTTTCTTCTTAAAATGACACATTCAAACACAACAATGATCAATCAAATGTTACCGTCATTGTGTATTGTCTACCAAGTATTGAGGTCTGCATTCACACACTCAATGTCAAAATAAAAAAAATGTACTGAGACAAATTGCAAGTATTGATTACTTAATCAATGTGGGTAAATTATATACTTAAAGTGTTATCTAATTCAATGATGTATTGCTTGAGTGAAATGTTGTACAAAGACAAATTCAGTTAAATAGAATATATATTTCTTAGCCTTTAATTAGCTAAATAAAAATTACTTGTATTACTTTCAACCCTAAAGTATAGTTTACTTAATTATATGTGTGAAATTTACTGATTTAAAGAATATCAGTGCAAAAACTTGCCTTGAAAAAGTTAAGTAAATTTTACTCATTGTTTTTTTACAGTGGAGTGACTGTATCAGAATAGCTGTTTTCAAACTACATTTTCTTCTACATATGCCTCTTTACATAGTCTTGATTTTGTTTTGAGGGTCTACTGAAAAGAGTTTATGACTGTTTAAAAATGTATATATTTTTCACATATTTCACATTGTTGCTGCAGCTCTGTCAGTTGCACTCTGTCAGTAATCACCCCGAGTTTCGTTTTCCAAAAGCATTGCTAGCCAACTATGGTTGCAAGTTTCACCGTTATCAGAATAGTTCGAAGTCGCTGTTTCCCAAAACAGCTCTTAACCTGTGGTTCTTGTTTGCATGACAAGGACAAAATATCCTTATCTTGAGGAAAATAAGCAAGCTTTTATTTATTTTTATTTAGAATGCATAGAAAATGTAACTTACATCTTTTAGTTTTCATTTCTTATTATTTTTCATGCTCAAACGGCAAGATTGCACACTAAAGTTAGTTGAAAGTGTAAAAAAGCAGGTTTGGTTTGATTTTTAAAGGAATGGTTTCAATTCAGTAGTAAGTCGGTTACACTTTATTTCGATAGTCACTTTAGACATTCTACTAACTATAAGTAACTTTTCAACTACATGTAAACTAAGTGTCATTAGAGTATTAGTAGGCTGTTGTAGACTGTTAGTAGACTGTTAGGTTAGGGTTAGGTGTTAGGGTTCAGGTTAGGAGAACAAGTTGACTTGTAGTTGCTAAGTTACTTACAGTCAGTCTGAATGTCTGTTGGGGGACCAACAAAATAAAATGTTAGCAGATATTAAGCAGACAGTCTACTTATACTCTAATGATAGTTAGTTGACATGTAGCTGCAAAGTTACTTATAGTTAGTTGAATGTCTAAAGTGGTCTATCAAAATAAAGTGTTACCCCAAAGTCTGTTATTTCGCTTTTGCTTCGTAGACAGAATCTGAAAAGGGATAGTTGAAAAGTGATTTCTTTCTCATGGGTCTTTTACATCAACCATCAGGGGGTATAACATCCCACGTCTGATGTATAAAATCATTGGTTACCCATAAGCCAATCACGACGTGTGTTTATAAGGCACCTTAGCCGCATCAAACTTCCACTGCACACCCGCACACATGTATGATGCGAAACCATTGAGCGAAATACCGGAGTGAACATAGATGTGAATGACTTTTGCAGATAATGTGAAGTAAATCTACACATCCACGGTACAATCAGGGCCTCTAAACTAATATTTGACAGTAGAGAGAAACAAAAAATATATTTGCAGCTAACTGTCAAAGTTAGGATTAGTTCTGTTAGAACAGAGCTCTTTGTTTCATCTTGAGTCTGTTGGAAATGCTGCAACTTAATTGCAAGATTACAGCATGACATGGCAATTTTTAAGAACTGGAAAAGAAAAGGAAGGCACTGACCTGTCAAAAGGGTGCCAAGTTCGAGCTTGACAGATAAAAGAGAGAAACCCTCTAAAACTCCAAGGACCAAAAAAAAAAGCTGAAGAAGGCCAACAAACAACAAATGCCAGTGTTGAACTGAGCTGCTGACAAAATAAATGCACTTGTTGAAGTTAATTACCAAACCTGTGTATGCAAACTTAACATTAGTATGCGAAAGTGAGCGGAAGTGCGTAGAGAGGGCGCAGCCAGGCTAGGTTTTTTGCCCGATCGGGGACCAAACCAGTCTAGGCCTATTCTCTGGACTCTCTAGATAAATAATTATCGAAAAAAGTTGAAATTTTGCATTTGGTTGGCTGTAACAGGGTCTATTAGATAGTGGTCTGTGGCAAAATTCAGTCAAAAGCCAGTAAGCCCCACCCCCAAAAGTCACAACTTCACAAAAATCGATGAGCATATGTGTCCTCACATGGTTAGGAAGCATGCAAAGTTTCGTGAGGATCGGGTCATAGGTGGCGCTATAATCATCAAAAAGGTCTCTCATTATTAGGTGTTCAAGCACTTCAGTGCTGAAAACCTATTGTATTTGCTAAAAAGAAAAAAAAAATCCCCTAAAACGCATCGTGCAGCCCAAACCGTAAGGGCTGGAGCTCTGAAACTTTGTCACATGGTAGGGCCTCAAATTGAGGAGAACCTATCAGGAGTATGAGCCCGATTGGCCCATAGGTGGCGCTATAACAACCAAAAGTACTAAATTGCCCATAACTCCTAGACCGTTTGAGCTAGTTAGACCATATCAAGATGTCCCTGGTTTTTCGCCCGAATCGGAACCAAACCAGTCTAGGCCTATTCTCTGGACTCTCTAGATCAATAATTATCGAAAAAAAGTTGAAACTTTGCATTTGTTTTGCTATAACAGGGTCGTTTACAAAAGGGAAGTGGCAAAATGCACCCAAAAGCCTATAAATCCTAAAGGAAAACTCAGAACTTCACAAAAATTGATGAGCATATGTGTCATAACATGTTGAAGAAGCATGCACAGTTTCATGGAGATCGGACCATAGGTGGCGCTATAACTGTTAAAAAGCTTTAAAACCATACATTTCCTATGGTAAATTGCCAGTAATGGCTGTAAATGGTGTTTTCCATCTATTATGTCAGTGGATAAATGTATGCTAAATAAAACTGAATGCCTTTTGATGATTTTGTGCTTAAAGGCCTTAACTGCTTGAACCCCGCTAAATGCTGCTTGCAGCTTTAATTAGGTGTTCAAGCACTTCATTGCTGAAAACCTATTGTATTTGCTAAAAAGAAAAAAAAATCCCTTAAAACGCATCATGCAGCCCAAACCGTAAGGGTTGGAGCTCTGAAACTTTGTCACATGGTAAGGCCTCAAATTGAGGAGAACCTATCAGAGTATGAGCCCGATTGGCCCATAGGTGGCGCTATAACAACCAAAAGTACTAAATTGCCCATAACTCCTAAGACCGTTTGAGCTAGAATCAGACATGGGCAGTATTTCAATTAAATGTATTTGAAATACGTATTTAATTACTTTAGTGTATTTTGTAATTTGTATTTTGCAGGTGTGGCAAAAATAAAATGTAGTTTGTAACAAAATATTTTGAAGGAGTGTATTTGAGTATTTCAAATACTTAAATACTTAAGAAAAATCACCATAGTAATGTCATGATTCTGCCCTCTTGTCCTTGATTTTCTCTCAGTCTTGAGGCAGGATCATGACAGACCCCATGTATTGTGTGCAAGCACATGGCCTTTTTTTGGGTCATGTGCTTGTGTTGTCTAGTTACGTACCCTGTCCCCTTGTTATCCTCGTCTTGTCATTGTCAGCTTCACCTGTTCTTGTCATTAGTGTCTCCCTATATCATCTCTTGTGTTTGCTGTCCTGTGTTGGTTCATTGTGATTCTTACCTGCATGTTACCTTACTTTGTTAAGCCTTGTGAGTCTCTTGTCAAGAGTCTTATCTAGAGAGAGTTCTGATTCTATATTCGCTGTGATTTCAGTCCCAAAAAGGCAGAAACATAAGTTAGCATATTCATCTAATTTTTGTTAGCGATCCGCTAGCTGCCCTTCCCAGAAGCATGCCGTCTGAAAACCCAGCCCGTTCTCATCCTAAGGCGTCATATACAAAGCTTTTGCCAAAGCGTAGACATCCAATGCACATGGCACCCTTTAGCGTCAATATGAGACGCAGATTTATGCAGAAGGCACCTCCTAGTGGTCTAACCCTATCCCTACCCCAGACCTAAACCTACCCATACTCTGTGCATGTTATATTGACACTAAAGGGTGCCATGTGCGTTAGATGTCTACGTTTTTATGCAAAAGCTTTGTATATGCCACCTTGGGATGGGAATGTTTTGAAAAACCTTGTCTCTGTAGGCTACCTAGACTCTGAGATCTGCACACAAAAACAATGGGTTCACCAACCACTAAAACCTAAATAAACAGTGTTCCAAGTTAGCAGACGCGGTTGGTGTTGTGAGGTTTTGCGCTCCTGCACGGCTGCACGCGGAAGTCGTCCCTGACCCTAACCTTTCATAGGCCCTACCTATTATGAAACGGCGCATCTGTCGCAACTCGCAACTTTACTGAAATCTCCATGATAAGCAAGCTTTCACACAGTATAAATGTATTACATATGAGAAATATCGATTTTGTATAAAACTACCACACCATTGATGTGAACTTAGCTATACATGCCAGTTATGTCAGAGGGTGCTATTTCAGGCCCTGTAGAGATTTATTGAAATGCCCAAACTTTTTTATTTTGCTTCTTTGCCATTTTGAATTTACACATTTATAATATTTGTGTTATTGCTACTATGTGTGTTATTGACCTTAGAGTAATAAAAAAGACCATTGTGATTATTATCAGCCCGTTCTCATCCCAAAGCGCCATATTTTGACGCTTTGCTAAAGCGTACAATATCCAACACACATGGCACCCTTTAGCGCCAAATGAGACGTAAAAATAAATCGGGCAGAAGGCGCCTCCTAGCGGTCTAACCCTACCCCTACCCCATACCTAAACTTAACCGTCTCATTTGGCGCTAAAGGGTGCCATGTGCGTTGGATATTTACGCTTTTGCAAAAGTGTCAAAATATGGCGCTTTGGGATGAAAATGCGTTGTTATTATTATTTATTATTATTAATAAGATTATTGTGGGAGTATTTTTGTATTTTCAAAATACTAATTACTTGTATTTTATTTAAATACATTTTTCACATCAGTATTTTGTATTTTATTTAAATACATTTCATGAGCCAGTATTTGTATTTTGTAACAAAATAGTTTTTGATGTATTTGTGCCCACCTCTGGCTAGAATCATGGATTTTACACCAGATGTCCCTGGTTTTTCGCCTGATCGGAACCAAACCAGTCTAGGCCTATTCTCTGGACTCTCTAGATCAATAATTATCAAAAAAAGTAGAAACTTTGCATTTGTTTTGCTATAACAGGGTCGTTTACAAAAGGGAAGTGGCAAAATGCACCCAAAAGCCTATAAATCCTAAAGGAAAACTCAGAACTTCACAAAAATTGATGAGCATATGTGTCATAACATGCTGAAGAAGCATGTATAGTTTTATGGAGATCGAACCATAGGTGGCGCTATAACTGTTAAATCTTTAAAACCATGTATTTCCAATGGTAAATTGCCTGTATTGGCTGTAAATGGTGTTTTCCATCTATTATGTCAGTGGATAAATGTATATTAAATAAAATTGAATGCCTTTTGATGCTTTTGTGCCTAAAGGCCTGAACTGCTTGAACACCGCTAAATGCTGCTTGCAGCTTTAATTACAAATACTTTCGTTACAGTACTTGAGTAGATTTTTAAATTTTTCTACTTTCTTGAGTATAATTAAATTATGGTACTTTTACTCTTACTTGAGTAAAATAAAAATATTCAACTTCTCTACATTTATATTTCATAAAAAGTAAAAAGTACTTTGACAAAGGTGCCGACGGAGCAACAGGGCAAGCTGACGTTTGACAGACAACTCAAACTACTACGGTGGAGCACTGCACTTCAGCCAATAACAGACAGATCTGAAGCCCTTCAGCCAATGACAGACAGGTCTGACTCGGGTGCAAAACCAATCAAAATCTCTAGTTCGGCTGGGGGGCGTGGCGTTCAAACCGCGTTTGACATTCAATCATTATCACTGACGACGCTCGTGTTTTGAATCAGTAGCGCTAACGTTTCAATATTTCAGTGAATGTAAGTGAGTATTCTGCTCATATTTAATTATGGCAACTACTGAAATGGGTCATACCATTGATAATACCAGAGCACTGAGCAGTTGCAGTAAATAAAAAAGCTCGGCTCATAACATGGACGTGGTTTGCATGATGGACGGAGCAAGAACAATGTAAGTGTCTAAAATACATGCACACAGTTCAAATTAATTGTAAAGCTCGCCCTGTTTAACAATACAGTTAAACTAAATATACGAAGCAAACTTTGTACAAAGCTGAAAAAAGTGAAATAAGATCGCATGATTTAGCTGTCAGTCAGATGCATATAAAAGTGTAGTTTGTTCCCATAGCAACAGTGGGCTCCCAGCACATTTTCGGTAGGCTACAACGAAAAAAGATAATTTAATTTAACATGTTAACCATACCCCACTTATTTTTTTATTTTATTTTTTTTTACTGGAAATTTTTTATTCATACTGTTTTATTGTTTTTCATACCTTTTTCAACGGAACTCTCCATTAACTTTCTTTGCTTTCAATTATGAATGATTCAAATCCAAACATTCAAATGATCTTACCTGGACTTACTTTTCAAAATTAGTAATACAAAATTGTTCTTGACAACAGAGAAAGCTAGTAGTCTATATGTGGAGCACTTTTATGTGCTTCAAATTTTCTCCAGTCATTCACTGCCATTATAAAGTTTGGAAGAGCCAGGCCATTTTTTTAATATAGCCTAACTCTGATTGTATTCGACTGAAAGAAGAAAAGTCATATCTTCTAAAATGACTTGAGGGAGCGTAAATC
Source organism: Hybognathus amarus (assembly GCA_030378365.1). Classification (NCBI taxonomy): domain Eukaryota; kingdom Metazoa; phylum Chordata; class Actinopteri; order Cypriniformes; family Leuciscidae; genus Hybognathus; species Hybognathus amarus. The sequence continues at coordinate 306,350 of JAQIUQ010004806.1, forward strand.
GTGGGCTAATTTTCATTTTTGGGTGAACTATCCCTTTCAAGACATACATCATTCTTTTGAAAATACCTGATAGTTTGATGAACACAGATATATTATAGCTATAATGTGTTTGTCTTCATGTTTCATCAGTCAAAACATCACTATTTGCACGTTATTATATCCATATAAGGCATTTCCTGAAATGTGTAAGTTTAATACTTCTATGCATCAGTACTGGGCCTTCAGTATGAATGAAATAGATGACATGAGAGTTTTTAGCGCTCCATTTCGCTATCATCTCCCCATTTTGGGTAAAAATAGAAAAATACTAAAGTACTTTGTAACGTAGTTACTTGAATAGTTTTTAAGCAAACTACTTATTTACTCTTACTTGAGTCATATTATATTTCAGAACTTCTACTTGTACTCAAGTAAATTATTACTTAAGTAGCAATACTTTTACTTAATTACAATTTGTCAGTACTCTTTCCACCACTGACGATCGGTAATTGTTGATAAATTAAACATCATCTCCACTCAAAATGTATGACACTTCTTGTTCAGGCTTCAGTTTGCAAAGGGCCGGGAATATTCTCCACAACAGAGGGAATTGCATCCCGTGTCTCCATATCCACAGTTTTCGACTTCTCTAACCTAAAATACACTCTTAATCCTCTAGGCCAGGGTTTCTCAACTCCAGTCCAATAGCGACCCACTGCTCTGCATATTGTGTATGTGCCCCCTATTTAACACACCTGATTCAGATCCTCAGCTCGTTAGGATAGACTCTATGCCTATCCTGACGAGCTGAGAATCTGAATCAGGTGTGTTAAATAAGGGAGACGGGCACAATATGCAGAGCAGTGGGTCGCGAGGACTGGAGTTGAGAACTAGGGATGGGACGGTATGAAAATTTGATATCACTATTATAGCGTCCAAAATTATCATGATTTTCAATATTATTCGGTTTTGGTAAAATTAGATGAAAGTGTTTAAAAAGAACTGATACTCACACTGAAAACATTTCAACAAGTTTTATAATTGAAAATCAACAAACAACAGAAAAAAAGCAGCTCTATGCAGTTTTTTTAAGCAAGATTCTATTCTAGGGCATTTCCTTCTTTATAATGCCCGTTGTCAATAGCAACGCATTATTACACAGCGCACATCCATATCAAAACGGACGCGCGCTCTTGTTTCATTCAAACACAACTTGCCGTCTTGCGTCTCCGGTTTTTGATTGTATTGAAAATGAAATCAGAGTTGATTTATTCTTGTCTTGATTCCATCTTGTCTGGACGATTGTTTTACAAAATGTATTTATAAACAGGTAAGATTTAAAACATAAAAATATAATTATCATTATCAATTCAATATGTCCCTGTAATTATGTGGTAAAAATGAAATCGGTGTAATACGTGATGTATCTATACATTACTATCCCTTAAAATGTCACTCTTAATAAGTCTCATTTGAAGTTGTTCGTTCATCTTTGGCTCAAAGCCACTTGCTGCAAACTTTTCTTCGTGGAAGCTTCAAGTGAGTGACATAAAATGTTTAAACTTGGGCACAAAATGTTGTTTTGAGTTTAATAAACTCAAAACAACATTTTGTGCCCAATTGTTTCCCAGAAGTAGTTTTGGTTTGAGGTCGAAGTTAACTTGCCTTCCGTTCGCTATACAACAGTGGGTGATGGTCAGACGACTCGGCAGATTTGAAGTGTTTCTATTGCAGTGACTTTTTGTTCGGTAGACAGGGTGACTATCCTCGATCAAGTTTCCCTCAGGACTTTTGTATAAGCCAAAATATGACCACACCTCAGATTTGGTCCTCTTTAAAAGGCTGAAAAGTCTCCCAAGCACGGTCACTGCCTTTCGCCATTCCTTCTCAAATAGTGATACATTTTTTTTTTTTAAACATTGCGTGCAGCGCGCGGCTGCGTCAGACTGGCCGACGGGATTTACAGTGAGTTATTAAAATTGCGATAATCAAACACGGTTTTAATGATAATTCAGTTTTAAACGATAATACTAACCGTCAGTATATTTTATCGTGGTTTATCGATGAAACCGGTTCTCGTCCCATCCCTATTGAGAACCCCTGCTCTAGGCGCCATGGTCAAGTTCACTCGACAAGATGTGGCACTGAATAAAACAGCTGATTTTGTCAAATTGGATGTCAAATTTCATTCAACCTCCCCTCCCCCGGATGGCAGACATGTCATACTTCAACCCCAACTCAAAAAACGTCATGCTTCCATACGAAACGTTCGAGTTAGAGCGCATTGAATTCGTGCGATCAAAGGCAGAGCTAGTGTGCGAGTGAGACATTCTATCAGAGCCTCTCCGCGAACGCGGCGACAGTATTGTGGTGGAGACTTTGTGTAATACCACTCGGTATGTTAGACGAGGTCGAAGTATTCATAGGACGGTTAGGGGGCAACATGGAGGCAGGGTGAGGAGTCGCAATGACAATACTTGGCGTGTGCGCAAGGCAAATCTGGCCGCGCCCGGCGCTGCTCGTATCATCTCACTCATGATCTGTGCTTTGCCATCGCAAGTGAGCTTTTGAACTAAACAGGTTTTGGGCCCTATTTTAACTATCTGAAACGCAAGTGTCAAAGCACAAGTAACTTTGTGGGCGGATCCTGGCACTGTTGCCATTTTCCAGGCGGGATAAATGCCTCTTGCGCCTAGCGCAAATCTAAAAGGGGTTGGTCTGAAGTAGCTTCATTATTCATAGGTGTGATTTGGGCGTAACGTGGAAATACACCAATCAGAGCACCATCCAACATACCCTTTAAGAGCAGGTGCGCATGTTGCATGATGGATTGTTATTATAACGCCGAGTTTGCCAGGCGCGCGCCAGGAGCGTTCACAGCCGATGAGACCGATGTTCTTTTCAGGGCAGTGAAAGACAGATAAGTGATGTTGTACGGGGATGGGAGAAACCCTCCCACATCAGCGTCGGTTAAACATTATACAAATATATTTCTTGCCACAATTGGGCAAACAGGTTTGATTCTTCAGTACTACAATTAGCCAAAAAAAAGAGGGAAATTAGGTTTTTTCATCTTCATGTAAACCACAATGATTTCCCTCATGTATTAATATTTTTCCTTGTTATAATGCATGATTTGCATAAATAAAACTGCTGCATCTGTGTTGATGAGAGAATCAAAGTGTATGTGCGTTGTGCACCTGCTACATTATGGCCAAGCATGCGTGCTTAAAATAGCATTATGAACAACGTGCAACACGCCACTGACTTTAGATCAGTTTTTTTCGGGTCATTGGTGCAATTGTTTTCTGGAAGTGTAAAATAGCACCAGGGAATATTTGTGCCGAAACACGCCTCCTTTTTGCGCCGATCCGCCCAGGGAGCGCAAGATCATTTCGTAGTTTACCGGCGTCATCTTTGAGGAAAAAAGCCAGCTTTGCGAGGGTGCAAAATAGGAATGAGACATGCGTTAGTGTATAAAGTAATTTGCGCCAAGTGCAAGAATTTTTGAAATTAAGATCTCAAAATTTAACGTTTTAGGAAAAAACCTCTGGCAACTAAAGGGTTAAACTCATTAAACTTCTCGTTTTGCTGCCTCCTTAACCTGATCCTTAAAGACCTCCTCAAAGCTGTTTTCAAACCAGAGGGAAACTGAGATAGGTCGCTGTCCCAGACTGAGTACAGAAGCGAAATGAAATTGAGCGGAAGTACAAAGTCTAACGTAGTCAGGCTAAAAGGTCGGTGCATATTGTCAGAGTAAGGTGCATTAAAAGTCGCTGAAGCGGACTTGAACAAAACTGTGCTCCGACTGTGTGGCATTACTTTTAAGACTCTATAATGCTCCACCAATAAGGATCCAGAAAAAAAAAATGAAATGTTCCCCCTATTTTCATACAAATATTTTCAGTAACTCATTAATCATGTTGACAGCTGTACATTCATCCTTGTGACTCAGATGGTGGGAGAGCATCTGTGCGTTCTTGCAGGACATGAATAGCCTGAAAAAAAGAGCTTGTACCTTATTCACCAACCTTGATAAATAAATAAAGATTGAGCCTCTCCGAGTCCTGCACACCTTCATGTTCTGTCACCGCCGGTGATTTACACTCAAATGTTGAATTGGACCTGACATGTGACATCAAATTTTTAAGGCCTTGTAAGCGATCTCACTGTACACAACCTCCATTTTATTGACACGATTAAAATTGCATGGCCCACACGTTGAAATATGTGCTGTGCTGAAATCTGATCTTGATGGACACTGTGGCACCATACCTATAACCTCATTGTGTCCATGATGTATGCACTTGCCTGGCAGAATCAAAGAGACGATTTGTTTACCTGTCATTCTGCCATGACCCGAACATATAAGCACTATTCATTTGGTAAAAATACTATACAGTAAAAATAAATAAAGAAATAACAATAGAGAATGATGGCCCCTTTTTTTATTTAAGAGCACACTGAAGCAGAAAAAAAAGTTTTGGGCTATAAATCTGGCAAAGAGCCATGCATGATTTCCTGGTCTATTCAAATAATATTACTAATAACAGCATTGACAATAAAACAAATGAATTAATGGAAAAGAAGAACTGCTAAAAGTGAAATATCTGAGGTTGTGAATTTGGTGGAAGGGGTCAAGGCTTCCCAGGGGTGTGATTCCCAAAAAGCATCGTTAGCCAACCATGGTCGCAGAGTTTCGGCATTACCAGCAAAGTTTTAAAGAGTTTTCCAAAAACTTTTCTTGTAATTAACATTCGCAAACTGCATCAAAAAATTTTGTGGTTGGAACGACCGCTCTCAACCTGTAGATGGTCCATAGACTGTAAAAAATATGGACAAAGCATCTGTGACGTCACACATAGACTTTCTGAAGAACAGTTTTGAGGCTGTTTATGGGGGGTATGGGCGGCGCCATGTTAGAAAATCTTGAGAAATATAAAATACAAATATTCAGAAAGGATACAGAGGTGGTATGATGTGTTGTCGGATCATGGCCGAGACGTCAAATTCCACTTGGCTCAGCCCGTTATCAGCTGTCAATCAAAGTTAACCGGCCTTATTTGTCATACATTTTATATCTAAATACGATCTAAACTGACGAGTTCAGGAAAAAAATTCACCCCCTCACAGTTATCAGGCACTCGGAACCTATTCGGAAATATAATAATAGTCCACGGGACCAACCTGTAAAAGCATGAATTTATGCTGTGAAAACCAACGTGATCTCATGAGAATACGTATGTATTTGTACGTAAAGTGTTGTTCTAACATATGTATATATAATTACGTTTTATATGCGCAGAAACGTATAATACAGATATATTTACAGTACTAAAACGTAAAATATTTACGTATTGACAGCACAAAAACGTCATTTATTTACGTATGAACAAATCCACTGACGTACACATTTGTATGTATCACAATTTATGCATATTAATATCGTAGCATTATGTTTTGACTCTATTGCATTCCAATGTCTTATTAATTAAGTTTTCAGTCACATTTATTGATATAATACTCATAAATATTAACATTTTGCTCGTTTCGCCTGCATGGTATTAAACAATACAATATATAACCATAAAAATACATTCTTTAACATTAACGTTACTCGTTTAACCGTTTTGTAATAGTTTATTTACCTTGAGACACATAAAGCGTTTTCTCCTATAAAACACAACAAAATTCACAAAAGACATCAATTTTATTAGTTTGATGTAATCCAAATCTTTAGAATCCATAGTTGTATGCAAGAAACAACTCCTAATTCAGCCTCTTATCCAGTCGTGACCTTCGTCTCCATTCTCAGCAGTGACCGTACATGTCAAACCCCGCGCTTGTGATGAATTCAAATTCAAAAAATGCGCCCTTGAGAAGCGATACGTCATGTTTTACGGCAGTGATATCAAACGTTCATTGGCTCTTCCCTGCTTCGTCACAGATTGCGACATGAAGGACTGTGAGACGGTTGGTTAATCATTTGAAATGGAGAAGCGCAGAACCGAAGCCGAACGATTAACATTTTCATTGATTAGTAATTTAATTTCTGCTCTGTACTTCATACAAAACTATTACAATACTGCCAGAGAAGACTGCGACTGCAACATCATGTGAACGGCTTTTGATATCGGTTTTGACATTTTCGCAATAAATACATTATTGTGATTATACTTGTCTGTTAGTTATGTTTTTCTTTATAATTGTAGTTTGTTACGTGTTAGTTTTAAGGAATTGTTATGGGTAGGTTTAGGGGTAGGAGTAGGATTGGTGGCTCAAAAATAGATTTTAATGCTAACGTTATATTGTTAATAAAACTGCCCTTTCCCGAGACCGTTTTACAGACATGAAAATCACTCACCTTTCGGCGAAATTTGCCGTTTTGAAACCAAAATAGGTGACCTACGTGAATCGTGTAGATTCGATGAGAAAATGTTTTGAGGGAGGGGGGGGGGTATAATATAAATGAAGCCGTACTATAGTATAATGTGAGGTAGGAATTAATATCTAAGTCATTAAATTCAAGTTCGCGTTTCCCTCCGCTGCGGCTGACAGTAATTCTCAATTCAGTTCAAACAAACAGCGCGTTGACTCCTCAGTCATTCTCCATTCAAACAGCACAGCGCGTCGTCAGTCATCAGCATTCAAACAGCACAGAGCGTCGCGTTCGGCAACGATGAAACTCTCTCCAAGATGATTAAATGTTAATATTATTATACTATAGATGAATACGATATTATACTATAGACGATCTGTAGATAAAGCTCTATGGTTTCGTATACATTGACTGTCTTGCTGTAGTACCTCAATCATGTTTATCATCCTTTACCGCGTGTCTAGATCACAACACTGGAGAGCACTATCATTGTTCTTCACGCGCACAGTAACTGAAATTTAAAACTGTTAAAAGAAAAGGCTCAATAAACTATTGCATAGATAGATACTGTATAATACACTATGCATCGATATATTTCCTTTGTGCTTTGAACTTGTCAATGCGGACTCGAAGAGCTCTATGGAAGAGCTGCGCGCTGTGACTCATGTTGCCTCAAGCGCATCATTCAGCGCTAGCGATGCGCATTGGAGTCTTTTATAATCAAATCATAATACTTTTGCGCAATGAAAAATTATCAATAGTATTTTTTGGTTCTGTTCTATCTAGCATATGGTGCTGCCTCATTAAACAGCTGTGCTATACATTTGTGCTATATATATATTCTTAATTTTGTAGTAGACTATAAAATATTTGATCTTTTTGATTTTTATCTTGTTTTTCATGAATGCATTTTACAACAATACAAAGAGCAATGTGCAACGTTTTACCAGATTTAGTGCTACAGTTACTGTCTCATATTTGTTCCCCACTATTTTTTTTTACTAAATGTTCTGATTTTATATAATTATTGTTTTTCTAGACTAAATTTGACTGAGTTACCCACTAATCTAGTTTATGATATAATTTTTGTCATAGGTTATGATCATATTTTTGTTGTTGTTGTTTTTCTTGAAGTTGTCTGTATTAAGTAGACTGTGTTTAACACACAAAAGAGTGATTATCAGTTCAACACACAGTTATAGAAATTCTACAGATTATAATTATTATTTATTTTTCTTTTTTTTTACTGCGATGGTAACGGATTCGGTATCGATCTTTTAAAAAAAAATATTATTAAAATAAGGCCATAATATTTTTGACTCATGGCTGAAGTTAAGTTTCTCCAGCTCTCCCCAGGTTGGCAAAAAATGCATCTCAAAATGCATCAGATTGAGGCTTTAATTATGGAATATTTAACATTTTCTTACGGGGAGCATGCCCCCGAACCCCCCTGAGAGGGTAATATCCTTCTCACCTTTTTCACCCCTGACCCGTTTTCATGCCTGGTTTTATCTTTTTTTATATTGTGTATAAAATGGGTATGTTTAGATTTGGGATTAGGGTTACGGGATCTTATATTTATCTATAAAATGGTAAAAAGGGAAATTATACAGTTATCTGTATGATATAGAATATATGTAAACAGTTTAAGTTTTTTAGCTGTAAAAACGTAATAATGTTACGTTTTAAATGTTGCAGATACGTCGATATTATACATTTCAGTATCTATCAAAACATACTAAAAAGTATGTTTTCTATCTTTGCAAAAACGTAAAATTCATACGTATTAACAATGAGACCAGGCTGTGAAAACAGACATTTTAACATGGGATCTATGGATATTTGCTCCCTTTTGGTCCAGTTTTTCGCACTTCCGGGTAGGATTCATTTTTCAGATTACAATGTTGCCGCTTAGATGGACCTATAGTTTTTTTATTTACATGACATGTGGACTTAATACATTATTATCTTGAAAAAAATAAGTACGCTTTTTTTTATTTAGAATACATGCAAATGTCATTTAGGTCTTTTACTTTGTCAAGAGATTTAATGCATCATTATTGAAGAGTGTGCATGTGCGACGTGCTCTACTATGTAAGAACGAACCTAAATTGAATTTGAAAAATAAAGCAAAATAACTGAAACAAATGAGAAATTGCCCACAGATGCCATGTCTCTAATTTATACCAAAACATCTAGCATTAATTCGATCTCAAACAGATTAATTAAAAGTAGTTATTACCATTGCAGTCTTCAGGAAGACCTCTCGTTAAAAAAACATTTTTTAAAAGTTGCATATTTGCATTTTTACAAACTTTGAAGAAGTTTACCAGATATCTCAAGAAGATTTTTTAAATATTTAATTATCATAGTAGATGTATTATTTGGAGCTCAGGATAGTCACTTAGAAACGGTTCGGGACCATGCATTCATAACAAAATGTTTGTTTTTTTGATACAAAATTAACCGCGATTAATCGCATCCAAAATAAAAGTCTGTGTTTACATAATATATTTGTGTGTGCTGTATATAATTATTTTGTATATATAAATACACACATGCATGTATATATTTAATAAAATGTGTTATTCATATATAAAATATTTATATAATATAGATAATGTATGTATATATATATATATATATATATATATATATATATATATATATATATATATATATATATATATATATATATATATATATATATATATATATTATCCAATTTTTGGAATATTGCATTTTCCCATACTAATAAAAAAATATAAATCATTTAACTTTCAATTATTATATTTTTTATTTTATATAAAAAAAAAAAAAAAAAAAAAAAAAAAAAAAAAAATAGATCTTTTTTTAAATTAATAAAAATTTCAATATTTATGCATTTAAATTAGCTACATGCTGTTATAAATATTAATATAATCTTTAAATAGAGACCATGACTTTTAGTACAATTAAGAGTTATATTGTACAGTCTAATATATTTTTCAATTAAAACTTTATTTATGGTCAAGCCTTTGTTTTTTTATCATTTTATGCGGATTCCTAATTAACATAGAAGAATGATATGATGAATCGTTTTTCTCAAATGAAACGGTAAAATATCCTACCGTTACTCATGAAGTGACTCTCGGAGATTAAATCATGAATCAGTGTCATCATATCGTGAGGCAGCAGAGACGGAGAACAGCGCGCGAGCGTCACTCGAGCTTCAGTGTGTGTGAGAGGTAGCTAAACGTTAAATGAAACCCGCGCGTCTGCAGCTGTTCATTCACACAGAGACAAGCAGAACATGCAGGTTTTATATTTTAAACAGTCGTTTGGCAGTTTAATATACACAGACACACATCAGCCAGCGCCGTCAGGTCGCCATGTCTCAGCGCTTTCATGATGATGACGCAACTTCACGCCCTTCGTGCATGCATGTGCAGAACGGAACTGGGTTTGAACAAGGTCTTCGGTACCACCGGAACTTGCGTACCGTGACGTTTACATTTTCTTAGTACCCGACTTGGTCCACGCGGCTGACAGGTCTCGTCTCGCCTCGCCTTCTCCCCGCTCTGAGCTGCACCGGGGCCTGGGGCGCGGCACTGCGGCGCCTGTGATTTAACCCATTTCTCAAGACCGTGGTACTCGGTCCCGGTATCGAGGGACTTTTAACGAGTACGAGTACTTTAGAAAAATGTGGTACTAGAAGCCGAGTACCCGATATCAATATTGGTATCAGTACATCCCTAATATATATATATATATATATATATATATATATATATATATATATATATATACATTATCTGTATTATATAAATATTTTATATATGAATAACACATTTTTCTAGGCAAAATATAGACTGAATTTATAGAATATTTCCATAAAAAAATAATAATGAAAACCTTCTAAACCACGTTGATAAGGACATTTAGGAAACCCACAAGGCTTTCCAGTTGTGGCCAATTCACACTGCACAAGACAGACAGACAGACAAATGTGGACAATCATCAGATTACAGTGCGTCACTCCTCAGACATCCCATGACCTGACAAGCATAACAGCACTGATCCAAAAAAAAAACAAAGTGTGTGTTGCCGCAGGTCTTTGTCTGTCTGTGCCGTGTGAATGGCTTTTAATTCTCAGCATTTGCACCATCAAAACGCATCTTACACTATCAAACAATCCATCAGCACTTTTCGTGTGTAGGCACAACCACACCGGCCAGACAATGGTGTGTGAATACAATAAAATGTACTGTAGGCTACTGTAAAATAGATTCAGTATAGCACAATGGGTACATTTACATAAGAGGAACTGGATCCCACTCATGTTTTGATTTGTCAATGCCTATTGAACAATGAAAGGTGCTGTAGCTGATGGGCCATTTCCTGCTATAGCTTCTCTTTAACCTTCCGAGCGCCTTCTTTTTTAGCCCAGTGCCACCACAACCAGACAGTTACTCATGACACGTTTCAGTACAATGGAGTGTGCGGAACAAATGGGAACAGATTGTATGCCATGCATGGCCAATTAAAAGATTCACACCAAATATGTTGCCCATAGCACCAGCAGTTGATGGGAGATTGTAACCATTGCCTCATTTATACTGATGCACGGATGGTTTGAGGCTAGCTGTGCTTTGCATTGACAGTAATGGCTGCTCATGTCTAGTTGGCATTCAGCAGGATGTTGTTGTCATGGCACCACTTTGATCACATTCACGTTCTCTTTTCTGTATGATGTACCGTCATTGTAGTTGATTAATCCATTACTCAAGTGTCAGCAGGAAACATGTTATGTGGATTTTGTAGTGTATCACAAAATGGGATGTTGATTAAAACAAGGTAAAGTGTTTAGCACAACAAATATAATCGCTTGTGAAAGGTTTTCTACATTTCAGGTATTAATGTGTGCTGTCCATGGTACTGAATCGCCTTCATTCTGTAAATGCGTGCATAATGAGACACTGTTTAGAGGTGCTATAGGACGCATTGTAAATATAGATGTGCAGACATGCTGTCTCTTGCTTTCCATCACTTACTTTCTCATTTTGTTAAACCATTTAAAGCATTTGACCGGTTGAAAACAGTGAGTGTGCAGACAACAGTGCAACATGTAGTCTAACACTTTTATTAAAGGTGTGTGTGGCATTTTTAAGTAGCCGCTTAACTAGCTTTCAAATTGATTTGGTGCAGAGCTCCATTAGAGTCAAGGGTGAGCTCTGGAAAATAAATAAATAATGAATTAACAGAGGCAAACAGCACCATAAATTTTCACTCTAATAATGCTCTACTCCACTGGGCATCATGCCAAAGGGTAACATATATTCTTTTGCTGAGTGAACTCCCTTCATATCGCTTTATTTTATTGTACCTGTACACAGAGACACCGGCCAAATTCTGACTTGCAGTTTTTAAGCTCATTCCTCAGTAAAATGCTTAGACTGAATTTGGACTCATTCAGGCTTAGTGAGCATATATAGTGACCACTTAGAAATGTGCATATCTGTAACATTTATTTATTATTAGCTGAAACGGCACAGCTTGTATTATTTCAAATTCAATTTATTTTAAAGGGGACATATCACGCAAAATCCACTTATTTAGCCCTTAAATGCATTTTGTTGTAGATTTGGAGTGTTTATAAGTACAGAAATAACTTCAGGTGCTTCGTTTATATCTTTATATTCTGTTTTGGTCATATTTTTCAACCTGTTCAGATTTTTCTGTTGTCTATGACGTTTTTTGAGCAAGTACGTCACCGTATTTGCAGCGGAACTGACAAATAAGGACATTGACTACCGGTCCAACACTACGAGAAATCCACCATTATTATTTCTCGCTTCGATTTTGTAGTCCAAGCTCAATCATGCAGAAATTACGAGAGGGCTAGTTAAAATGTTCGGTTGTTGGATGTAGTGACCTGAAGCACTTCAAGGATCCCCACTTCAACAGCCAATATACAGAAGGGTTTGCCTATCGGGTAAATTCCTTCTATCATTTAGCTGCTGTGTTTCCTGATGCTTTCTAAACGTAAGTTATCATTTTATTATCAATACAGATTTTTAGTGGTAAGATCAGACCGCAGTCATTTATCTTGTCAGTGTGCTTGTTTTAACAAGAGAAATAGTCGACTTTCACTAATAACACAACATAGTTAACTTACATACCTGCCTCCATATGAAGACGTTGTTCTGCAGGTTCGTCGTCGTCATCTTTTTTCAAATCGCTCGCTCTGGCTCGAATATGTAAGGCTTGGTGGACAAGTCTTCCGTTGTTGACATTTTGTTAACGTGTGAATAAAAATGTTCTTTGAAGCTATAGTAATCATATCTCTTATCAAACTACAATAATGGCCGAACGTGGAGAGTTGAACCTGAGTTGAACTGACCGTGAACTCAGCGACCTGGAGAGCGGGTGGGGTAAGACGGTACGCCTTGGGGCCGCATTGAAACGACTTGCTCACAGAAGCACAAAAGGGATAGAAAAGGGGCCTGTGGAGCTATAATAATGAGTAATTCAGACCCAAGCATTGCAGTTATGCTTTATATAGACCACAAATGTATGATTTATTAGTAAAAATGAATGATTTAAAAGCATGATATGTACCCTTTAACTTCAATTGCACATACAGTAAGTGTCAAATACACAATCTCATTTTTACTTAATCCTGTAAACATTTATATACACATTATATATATATATATATATATATATATATATATATATATATATATGTATTATATATATATATATATATATATATATATATATATATATATATATATATATATATATAGATATACGGTATATATGTATGTGTATATATATATATATATATATATATATATATATATATATATATATATATTGTGTGTATGTGATGCTTACATCAAATAAAATCTATTTACATATTTAAGAACCATTTAAAGGAACAGAAAACCCACAAGAATAAAATGTGAACTGTTCCAGCAGTGTGCTTTACACTCAGTTCAGTTTGTTTTGTTTTCATTCAGTCACATGTTTCCTTTGTCTAGTTTCCCGCCACTTATGAGTTGTCATGGTTACTGATATTAGTCATCTTAGTTCAGCTGTGTCTTCTTATTGACCTTGTTTGTACCATACTTAAGTTCCTTTGGTCCCTCGGTTCATTATTGGTTGTTGTCTGTGCATTAGCTAGCACACTGTTTCGTATGTTGGCTTGTTATTCTGAGTTCATAATATATCCTTTTTTTTTGTATAATCATCTTCATCTTCTGTGGATCAAAGCGTTAGATACACAGTACCACAGTACCATTTATTTATATCATTGATAGTATCAATTGGATTACATTTGGTTATACTTATTAATAATTTGTAAGAGTCAGATCAGCCGAAAGAAGACATTGTAAGGCAGTTTTCACATGTTATGGTGTGCAATGCCCAAATCACAGCATATACACTCGCCGGCCACTTTATTAGGTACCCCATGCTAGTAACGGGTTGACCCCCTTTTGCCTTCAGAACTGCCTCAATTCTTCGTGGCATAGATTCAACAAGGTGCTGGAAGCATTCCTCAGGGAGTTTGGTCCATATTGACATGATGGCATCACACAGTTGCCGCAGATTTGTCGGCTGCACATCCATGATGCGAATCTCCCGTTCCACCACATCCCAAAGATGCTCTATTGGATTGAGATCTGGTGACTGTGGAGGCCATTTGAGTACAGCGAACTCATTGTCATGATTCAAGAAACCAGTCTGAGATGATTCCAGCTTTATGACATGGCGCATTATCCTGCTGAAAGTAGCCATCAGAAGTTGGGTACATTGTGGTCATAAAGGGATGGACATGGTCAGCAACAATACTCAGGTAGGCTGTGGCGTTGGAACGATGCTCAATTGGTACCAAGGGGCCCAAAGAGTGCCAAGAAAATATTCCCCACACCATGACACCACCACCACCAGCCTGAACCGTTGATACAAGGCAGGATGGATCCATGCTTTCATGTTGTAGACGCCAAATTCTGACCCTACCATCCGAATGTCGCAGCAGAAATCGAGACTCATCAGACCAGGCAACGTTTTTCCAATCTTCTATTGTCCAATTTCGATGAGCTTGTGCAAATTGTAGCCTCAGTTTCCTGTTCTTAGCTGAAAGGAGTGGCACCCGGTGTGGTCTTCTGCTGCTGTAGCCCATCTGCCTCAAAGTTCCACGTACTGTGCGTTCAGAGATGCTCTTCTGCCCACCTTGGTTGTAACGGGTGGTTATTTGAGTCACTGTTGCCCTTCTATCAGCTCGAACCAGTCTGGCCATTCTCCTCTGACCTCTGGCATCAACAAGGCATTTCCACCCACAGAACTGCCGCTCACTGGATGTTTTTCTTTTTGGACCATTCTCTGTAAACCCTAGAGATGGTTGTGCGTGAAAATCCCAGTAGATTAGCAGTTTCTGAAAATACTCAGACCAGCCCTTCTGGCACCAACAATCATGCCACGTTCAAAGTCACTCAAATCACCTTTCTTCCCCATACTGATGCTCGGTTTGAACTGCAGGAGATTGTCTTGACCATGTCTACATGCCTAAATGCACTGAGTTGCCGCCATGTGATTGGCTGCTTAGAAATTAAGTGTTAACGAGCAGTTGGACAGGTGTACCTGAATAAAGTGGCCGGTGAGTGTATGTCCACTAGAGAATAAATAGACTTTAGGAAGGGACGTTAGGAAAGCAAAGTTAAGTAGTCAACAAAGACACAAATCAACTGAGACAAACCTTTGTAAAAAAAAAAAAAAAAAAAATCATTATTGTGGAGGTTTAAATTACCCCAGTTGGGGTACAAATTGGCCCCACAGGGTAAAAAGTGTTATCAGATTTGAGGGTAACAGGAGGGTTAAAATATATGATTTTACTACTGGAAAAATGTAAAATAACTCAGAAATAAGCTTTTATTTATTTACTTCCTCATTCTAACTTGTTTGCAGTATTATGGCTTAAACTTAAACTTATAACTTAAACACTAGAGTTGTCCTGAAATGCCCAATGCTTTAGATATTTACACTATATGTGCATTGTGGGACTTTCAGGGAGCAAACATTTCAGTGCACTCGAATGACTTTGTGAATAAGACAGACCTTAAAATGGCCGAAACCATCATCAGTCCTGACTGCTGAATTAGGGAGCTTATTGAGATGCACCCTATGTCTCCCTCATTGGTCACATCCAATTCACGTCTTGCAGTTTTTACTAATTAATTGAAGTGTTTTAGATGAGGGAGACATACAAAATGTGCAGGTTTGAGAAGCACTGCTATAGACAAACATTCTGAGCCCGTTCTCATCCTTTATCGTCATAGAACGCTATATGCAAAAACGGCGCTATACTACGCAAATGGCACCCTTTATCATTAATATAACACGCGAACCCAAGGCGTAATAAATCCAATAAATCCTTTATGCCTGGTTCAGATTACATGTTTTTAGCCCGATTTTGGCACGATCTGTTTTGACGTAGGGTGTCGAGGGTGATTCGCAAACGACAAACGGGCGTCGGGACGCAAGATTCCAATCGTATCATCTCGTATAGTGTGTCATAGTGGGAGACAACCTGCGTCGCGTCTGCGATGCTTCACGACATCACGACACAAAGACTAGCATGTTTAATTTTTTTAATGGTCGTTCACGACGGTTCTGTCACATGTATGAGGTTGACCAATAGGAGCATATCTTTTCTGTACACAACTTTCAAAAATGGCGAAACGAAAGAGAGACGATGGTGCTAACGTTAAAACTAAAAGTAAAAATATATAAGAAAACAATAGTTTACCTCAAGTTCTCTTTGGAGGATTGACAGCCCATACTGTCCTCTTCGAGCAGGGTTAAGTCTCACGCAATGGCCGTGAGACTCACGCAATTCAACCAGTTCACACGCCACACCGTGTATTTCTCACGCTGAAAAGGCAATGCCGAGCAATGTGTCCATTGTCTGGTTTTCTTTCTTCTTTTTTTTACATTTTTCTGAACACTGGACAGCCAATACAACACTCACCGCTTCATCCATTGTTTGTTTACGTTCGTTTCCGGAAGTCACTCGCTAAGTTTCGCTTTCTCGATGACATCACGCGCCATTAAAGACGGCATGTGATGACTGGTCAGGAAGCAACGTGTAGTCTGACATTGTGAATTGTCTACGACACGAGCAAGATTTTAGTATTCAAAATCGCGTAATCTGACAGTGACTATCGTAACAGACAAAAAAAACGTGTAATCTGAACCAGGCATTAGTGTAATATGAGACTACCCTACCCCACACCTAAACTCTAACCATCACAGCGCGTGTTATATTAACGATAACGGATGCCATGTGCGTAGTATAGCGCCGTTTTGTCATATAGCATTCTATATGACGATAAAGGATGAGAATGCGTTGAACATTTGCACCTTTAACACTGTTTATAGTGTATGGGACAAACTATAGGACACCACTTTAAATAAACCGAGTATTGCTCGTAAGAGTGTTTACACTTCTTGAGAGAATCGACCTACAAATTAGAAAATCAGCTACAGGCAAGATGAGACAACTAAACAGTCAAGTTGCTAACTCATTTTCAAAGATTTTATTACAAGGCAGAAGCGCAGACACTCAATATACACTTAAAAGATGCTTCCCGTTGTCATTCGTCTATGAGAACGGATTGAATTTAAAACTCAGTCTATGTCTCGCATACTTCAAAGCACAACAAATTGCCTAAGTGAGAATCTCGCCTAAACAAGCATTAAGAGGAGCAGAGGAGGCTGACAGCATTTTCACTACATCACAAAGTCAGAGCTCGTTTGCCACAGGA
Organism: Hybognathus amarus; assembly: GCA_030378365.1. NCBI lineage: Eukaryota > Metazoa > Chordata > Actinopteri > Cypriniformes > Leuciscidae > Hybognathus > Hybognathus amarus. The sequence continues at coordinate 323,519 of JAQIUQ010004806.1, forward strand.
ATGCTAGAGGATAGGCTTGACACACTTATTGTACCATAATCTACATGCCATCTTTGATTAAGTCTTTTTCCCTCAGCTCTTAAATTGAGACTGGAATGTTGGCCTGTACGTACCGCCCTCCACTGCGTCCTCTGAAAACGATGGAGATTGCAGAAACGGCATCATAAATTATGAAACACCTGTCTGAATACTATATGAGAATCGCAACACGTTACTCTGCGCTCTGCATTCAGGGGTTTGGATGAGTGATACGCTGTAATCGGGTGAATGCGTGAGTTTAGAGGGAGTGAGGTATGCTGAAGGGAATGCAAACGCACACCTCGTTGCTGAGCGCTTCACATGTGGATGGCAGAAGCATCCTTGTGGAAAACTGAGTAAATATCTAGACATTTACGTCTTTAAACAAATTGAATTCAAGATGCACTGCAAACACAAATGTGAAGGAAGGATTTTTGGAGAGTTTAATTTGTACAAATGTGAAAATACTGGCATATACTCTGACCCTCATGTTGTTTTAAATGTCTATAATGTGGGACACAGCAGATTGCAATGCTGAAGAATTAACTGGCCACTCTTTTCTCATATAATGAAAGTGAAAGGCATCTGAGCCGTTGAGATAAACAAATAAAAAATAAATGTAATCTAAAGAGGAATGCTCAGATGTTATTTTTCAACTAGACAATGATCCTGCCCAACTTGAAAAGACAACCAGGAAGTGGCTTGAAAACAAGTCCATGTTTTGGCCCTGTCAGAGTCCAGATGTGAACCCTAATTGTGAATATTGGTCTCAAATTAAGGGTCTACCCACACTAGGTATGGTTGTCTTGCACCATGTCCTGGTCAACTATGCTTTTTTCAATTACTCAACCTATTTGACACCTTTAATATTGAGCAGAGCAACACTCTTCTCCGTGTAAAAAGCTATCTGTAAGTTGGGGAGGCTATTATGTGCCAAGTTCCTTTATTTACAGTATTTGTCCAGTTCTTGCTAATTTTCTGACCAGGGATTTGTGATTAATAGTTGGTAACACTTTATTTTAAAGTCCTCTGTAATCAATAATTTTATCACTAAAAACTCATCTTTGATCACCAATATTAGATATTTAAAAGTTAAATACATTTAAAAGAAATAAAAAAAATATTCATGAATATACAAATATTACACATGATGTGTCTTAAAGCAACACCATATAGACATAAACATTAAAAGCTTGATTTTTACCACAAGGGGAATTTTAAACGTACATTTTTATTTATTTTTTGCCACCAGTGGCCGCTAATCTCTTACAATAACAAAGGCGTATATCGACTGACGCAAAGACATCAAGCAGAATTAAGGATCTTGTCGTCAAGCTGGTGGATCTTCTATGGATGAGTGAATACAGTGATATTTTTAACATGACTGTGGTATGAAGCAGGGCTCCATTGCTAATGAGAGACGTATACCCGCACCACCACACGCCAAACACTTAAGTCCCGGCTATAAAGGAATAAGGAAATGTCAATGTATTCGAACTACACGCAAGTGCTGAATTGAGTTACTCACAGGTCAGTTTATTAGGAAAATTAAACTTGAGGTAAAGCAGTGCTGATTCACAGCTCTAACAGTCATCACACTGAAACAGAATTTTTAGTGTGTTGAATGTTGTTAGGTTGTTTGTTGTCTGTATGAGACTAGCAGGAAGCTAATCAACATTATAACATACCGATCATATTCTAACATTTCATCATGTTGAACTAAATTACATTGATTAGTTTTATGTACATTTGCTCACTTGTCTAATAAAGTACATGGGACACCCACGTCTTTGTCAGGTCGGAGTCTGTGGCGGACGTGGGAGATCTTGGCATCTCCAAAGATGTTGATCTTCGTTTTAGTCCTCTTTTGCCTCAAACTCTGCTTGCCATGGTCCAAATGTTTAAACAAAACAACAGCGTGAGCATCCTGCTAAGCATAACTCAGTTGTCCACGTCTGTCACCATGGTTACTCTGGTAGTACATGTGGATATGACGTCATGACTAGCGACTCCTCACCTCTGCTGCACACGTCCCGTTTCCTTGGTTAAAATCTTAATTTTCTCATGGTTTGCAAATAGTTGGAAACATTGGGGATATTGTAAGTAATCAACTAAACAAAATATATAACATTGTTCTAGTGGTTTTTGGATATTTTACTGCAAAATCCTACATATTGTACCTTTAGGGTGAGCAACGTTACATGTGCTTACTATAACAGTAAATAAGGCATAGTTACAAGATACAAACCTTTAATTCGAACCCTAACTCTATAGTAAGTACATGTAGTTATATTTAATAAATATAACTTGACTTATTTGATAGGCTGGAGGGCATCATTTGGACACCTTTTATTTTTGTTAAAAGACTATTCCATTAAAGTTATTTTAAAGAGCATTTACACTTTGTAATGGTACAAAACTAAATAACTTGTCTAAATGCCCAGTTCATTTGTTTTGTCTAACAGATTATGTCCGACTGTTAAAGAGGAGGAGAAGAAACTGAAACAGAAACACTCTTCTACGTTCTACAATTGAGTGGTGAGGTGATGCACATTTATAGCAGTGAGATTTTTTTTTTTTTACTTTTGGAAAAAAATATAATAATAATAATAATATAAATAAATAAATAAATAAATATATATATATATATATATATATATATATATATATATATATATATATATATATATATATATATATATATATATATATATATATATATATATATATAATTTTTTTTTAAATGGTAAATAAAGCGGAAATGCTTCAGTCAGAGAGAATCGTTATTTGTTTGGACAGAACAGTTGTGTGAATGTGCCAAAGGGGTTCATCTCATAAAATATTTTGGAAAATACTTTCTTTTCATATGAAACACGTAGAAACACATTATTTTAGTTTGTTTGAAGTCTTAGAATGAGAGTATTGCTTGGTGAGAATTCAGTTACACTTTAAGGTGACATAGTAATATTGTACTTAAAAGTACTGAGAAATACAGTATAAACTGAGAGTTATGGTTAGTGTTTGGTTTAGGGTTAGTTACTTGCACTTATGCATAATGTAGTTATTACCATAGGAAGTAGGCTACATGTGGCAACGTGTATAAGTACACCACCTATAAAGTGTTACTGAGAATTATATTGTAGAACATTTCTCATTAACACTGTCATATATGTGCACCCAAATCATTAGCTTCTATTACAAAAAAAATAAAAAAAAAATAAAAAAATAAAAATTAATCAGGTCATGGCAAGACTCAAAACATGGATATGAGAAGCATGTGTCCAACTGTCAAACAACATGGGATGGGACACAGATAAACTAAACAGGATTTGTTCACAGAGTGGTTTATATAGTAAGGATCGTAAGTTTATTTTATTTATTTATTTATTTTTTCAGGCATTTAAATACAACCAGTGGCGGATCCAGAACGTGACAGATGGGTGGGCGTGGATTAAGTCGAGGTGGGCCAGAATCGAGGGTTTCTAGATTTTGTATTAGCTTGCCTTTACTACTAGATCAGGCTATATTTATGGAGATGAGAAATAAAAACTGCATTGTATAGCTATGATCAGCTGTTCTGTCGAGCTTTCGAAGTTGTTACGGAGAGGCCCGAAGCTGATCAATTGTTTTTTGTCACATGACCTGCAGTGCGCTTGCGGCACTCTCTGAAAAGTTGAGATGTTTTCATCTCGCCCGCAGCATGTATGCGCGTCTGGACAATCGAGCGCGCTGCAGCCTGCATCACATGCATGGCATGAAGCCAAAATATTTATAAACGCTGGTCAGGCGTCTGATTGCACACTGACCCGTCAAAAGCATGCGGGACACGCGATTTGCCATAAAAACGCGTGTTCTTAATGTGCACTCTGTGGTTACGGAAAACGCGCGTCAGAAACTCGTGGTTTATGCATATATTTTTTATAATAAATAATGTACGAAACCTTATTGTAAAGTGTTACCGGAAATACAACTGGACAATTTGCGAGATGTGTCTCGAACGAAGGGATTAGGGACTGTCCGAGGTGCTGAAATAAAAAACAGTGAACGTGAAACCGAGAGTTGTTTTTCTTTTCTTGTTACAAAAACACTTCTGAGGCATAAAACACCTGCAGACAGGAACAATCTTGTTTAAATTGCAGATCACACGTCGAGGACGCACTTTTTGATGCAAAACCGTGAGTTTCTGATGCGCGTTTTCCGTGACCACAAAGCGCACATTAAGAACGGGAGCTTTTGTGGCAACTCGCGCGTCCCTTGGCGGTCGAAACGCACGAGTTTAACAGGTCAATCAGAACGCCTGACCACGTCTGTCGCGACAATGTTGCTTCCATTATGAGATCGTACATATGGACAAAATATGTACAGTGACATGACATCACTGTCAGATGCAAACTGTGCGTTCGCTGGCGCTGAGCCAGAGATGGATGCGCTCAGCGCTCGTCTTATCATATAAAGTGTTCGGCGGGCCATATGGCCAAACTTAATTCATTATTATTATTAAAATTAAAAATTTAAATTGTTTTTATTAATCTGTTTGGGTGGGCCACCTGTCAATCTGGGTGGGCCTAGCGAACCATTTATAATTTGAAAAACAAAACAAAAAAAAAAACACTAATGTCTAAGTTAGCGGAAATAATAAACCTTTCAAATGTAATTTTGAGACAAGTCATTTCCCCACAACAAACGCACATTTTATCCAATAGGTAACTAGTCTTCTCCCTGTTCACCAGCCAATCACTTTCATGTTTTTCGGGAGAAATGGATGGATTTACATTACGTTTTGTAAATGACAGGCACATAGCCCCAAAAAGTGTCACATGACGCTTGATACGTCGCCATGGAAATAGGAATGTTCTAGTACAATTACGGTCACATTAACAAAATAATTTAACCAGGGACTCAGTATTTTAAACTTAATGTGTAGCGAATCACGATTAGTTTTCACAATGAACAGTTCCTTTTATTATTTTTAAATCTGCATTGCCACTCTTCACATTCAACCAAGACAACCAACCAATCAACATCCACTGAAGTTTGAATAAATATGATAATATCATTTATTATTATATTATGTTTTAAAAAAACTTCCTTAAATAAATTAGTATAAATTTCATTTACTATAGTAATTGACACTGAGACAGTAATTTGTGCAAAAAGCACTAATGACTTGTTTAAAACTTGAAGCGACGATACCACAACGATATACCTGAACATTGTGTTCTCATCATTTTAATGAATGCCAATTGTTCCCGAAGGAGGTCTCAGTATCCAGTGTATATAGATCAGGTTCGTCCTCCTCCGTTAATCACAATATGTAAGTATTATTAATAATGTTTGCTGTTATGTTTTCTGTAGCATGCACGATATAGTTATATTGTGTTGTGTGTGTGTTGTGTACACTCCACGCAGGGTAAAGTTAGTTTTGTTTTTGATATTCACCAGACATTCATTGAAAAATGGCAATTACCTCCTAAACGTCTTAAGCCAAATATGCACTTCGCTCTATATAAGAAGCACTGCCCCTCAAAAGCCGCGCAATGTGAGTTTTCGCCGGAAAGCTCGCTCTTGCACTTTTTCTGAACACGTTTGTTCAAACACTATATAACATTTTCAACACTTGACAAGCTATAATCTATAACTTGACAAAGAATGGGCGTTCCGTTGCCGACAATCTCTTGCCTACGGTTTACCAATAATAACTGGGTCATTTGAACAATCGCCGCAGATTCGCGTCACTCAAAGGAGGTGTTTTGGAAAATGAATCATCGAACGAATCATTTGGGAGTCGTTGAGCAAATAAATGCATATTATAAAACAAATAGTGTTTTTTATCCTTGCATGCACATTAAACTGTTTTTGGGAACTCCCAAAACTCTTTAAACCCGAGGACTTGCAACTTGACTTGGACTTATCTGTCTTGACTCGGGACTTGACTTGGGAGTTGAATGCAAAGACTTCGAGACTTACTTGTGACTTGCAAAACAATGACTTGGTCTCACCTCTGCCACTAGCTGCCCACCCCATAAGCAGGCCATCAAAAAAGCGTGCAATTTTGACAATACAATTTTGAGTGGTTGATGAAAACAATTGTTTTTGTGTGCAGATCGCAGAAATGCGTTTTTTTGACAGCCTGCATATGGGGCGGGCAGCTACGCTGATCGGTAGGAAAATTTTCATGAATGTGATCATATATGATCGGGCCTTTCGTAAATCACTGATTGATTCACTGTCGATTCACTCTCATACTGGACAACAAGTGAGCAGGCACTGTATGCTTTTAACACCCAACCATTCGCATTAAGCTTTCCATTGTTAGAAACCCAGTCATACTAGTGAATGGTTGGGCAACACTCTCTCATTTTTCCCTGAAATGAGAGAATGCGCTAGACCGTTTTCACTTCCTCATACAATGACGCAAATGATGATTTTTGATTTCACAATTTTCACGATTTCTGCACAAGCACTATTTCTCACCCTTTCAAACCCTGAACCTAATGTGCTTACAGACCCAGCACAGATCAGTGCCAGTGCGTTTGATTTCACCTGCAGAAACTTTTTGAAAATAAGGATGAAGCTACTGAATACGCAGACGGATGCATTATGGAGGATTGGGATTACACAGTGTCAGCCAATTTTTTTAGAAGCTAAGCTAGGAGGCTCTTGTTCTGTGGAGAGTGCTGAGTCCACAGCTTTAGGGGTTACCATCCTCTTTTTGCTGGACATGTCCGGCCGTTGATGCCCGGATTCAGCTTTTGCTTTCTGCAGTCGCCATTCATTGTTTACATGCACACTTTTGTTTCAATCTAACTGAATTAATTCTGATTGGTAAATATGAATGTAGTGTTTACATAAACGCTAAACAAGTGATCGGTTCTGTGAGAGAAACAAGTGATCCTCCGTGAGAGAATAGCTAGACCGGTGCGTCTCACAGGTGTCGACTCATCGGTAATCATGGCACCGGCCTCGTGCCATTCTCCCGTGGCCCTCACTTGTCCTGCTTGCCACAGTAAACATAATGAATGGCAACTGTAGAACGCAAAAGCCGAATCCCGAACATTTTGGGCGATCTCAAATACATTTTTGGGCAGACTCATCACGGAGACTCACTATTAGCCTAGACTTCTTGTTGTTTAACTACTGCGCTCTGTTACTTGTAGGCGTGGCCTCCTAGGGCAGAAAGCAAGTGCATTCTGGGAGTTGGTGTCTCATCCACATAAGCCAAAAAAAAAAAAAATTCTGGCTTTTCTCAGTCTAGAAAACTCTAAATTCAAAAATAATTTCTTCTACATAAATGACCCATTTTAAATACACACACATCTTTCCAAAGGTGAAATATCACTTTAAGGATGCTTAATGAGGATGTGGTAGGTGTGGTGAGTACACTCCGTGACACCAACATCATTTTTTTTTCAGTTAGGGGCTTTACACGACACTGTTTTCAGCTAAAAAAAAAAAATCATGGGGTTTGGCCGTAATTTACACGACAACAAGGTTTTGGATTTAGACTGTTGACAATAGTTTTCAAAGTGCAAGTTTTTGAAAAAAAAAGTCAACAACAAAAAAGTGTAAACAACAAAAACGTGAATCTCTGAAGACGATGATGTCATGTACATGCGTATTACATGTTCAGTCAGTGTTTCATCGGCATCTAATGGCCTGGCAGCAGAGTACAGGGATTTTGTACATTGTGAATGGGGTTTGTTTTGACAATGGTGTCGTCTGTCCGTGGGAAACTCAAAAGGAAAAACTTCTCCGTTTTAAGCATCATTGATGTGTAAACGTACCCTTAGTTTGATTGAATTTAGATAGTTAGCTTGAATTAGCTTGAATTGGGTTGTTTAACAAGGGCGTCATATAGTGATGCTTTTGACATTTCATCTAAATTCAACGCACATGGCACCCTTTAGCGTCTATATAACACGCACAGAGCTTTGTTCGGTTATGGGTGGATTTAGGTCTGGGGTAGGGTTAGACCACTAGGAGGCACCTTCTGGCCCATATATAAGTTGATCCGTTCTCATGGCTCTCGCCCAGGCCTGCCCGGGCCACACAGTCCAAATTGTCTCATTAACACACGAGATGGCATTTATCTGAATAGAAGTCGACATTTAACTCTCATCCTACCATCAGCGTCTCGGGTTAACCAGTCACTCGTAACTCTCTTCAGTGACGGTAACCCTTTTCCTCACAAGATACTTATGCAATCGGACACTCAATGTGTCGATAATCTTTTAAGACAAGTGCTTACTATGCTCTTTTGCAAGAACACAACTTCCAGCATGCGCTGGCCACAAGCTCCATTCTCTTCTGGCGGTCTTCGATGTTCTTTGTAACTTTCCATATGCGGTTTCCTCTAAAAGATTTTCCACTTAATATTTCTCTTTTGAATCACTTTTAATTTCACTTAAAGGGGTGGTTTATTATGATTTCACTTTTCTAACTTTAGTTAGTGTGTAATGTTGCTGTTTGAGCATAAACAACATCTGCAAAGTTACAACGCTCAGAAGTTCAGAGCAAAGGAATATATTTGCTTTTAAATACATAATTTAAGGACTGCAACAAACAGCTGGTAGGGAAAACACATCATTCCTCCCAGTTAGTGACATTACTAACCGTAAAAATGTACATAAACCCCACCAGGAACACACAGTCCATGTTAAGAAGAGGACGAGTTATGTGTATGTGTGGGTGTGTTAACAATACATTTTTGTTTACTTTCTTATGAATGTCACAATCAATCTGTAAAATCCTTATAAGCTTTAAAACAGTTTTTTTAATTAATAATTATGTTCTAACATCTATTTAGTTTACTTGAAACTGAAGCGTTTTAAAGTGTGATGATTGATTTCGAGAAGTGCCTTCACTGAACCTGTCATATCATCTTAACAGTCCTTTGTAGGCAAAGATCATAAAACTGACTGACACTGTCAGTAAAGGCCAAAAAAAGGTTGTTACCGTCAATCATATAAATTAAACATACTGAGCACAGCAGGAGATGAATGAAAACCATTTCAACCATCACTTCGTAAATGTTCCCATTTTTCAGCTTTACAGCATTACTGCACCATAAATACCATCACGGTAGCACATCCAGCTGGGAGGATACTGTAAAATATAGTTCATTTCCCAGGGCTCCCATCACCAATATAGGAATACAAGCTATGGTCAGGCTCTCTGGAGAGGACACTCTTCTATTAATTAATACCTGTATAAGTAAAAGCCACTATAATTATTAAATCACAGTTGAAATGCATTACCATACAGATTAAGATATAACTGTACATTAAAATACTAAGTATTTTATAAGCTATTTATGACAATTCTGTTTACTGCAGTTTTATATTTTACATTAACCAAACCAGCAAATCATGGAAAAAATACAACATTGACAGTGTAAGAATCGTATCTTAATATTTTATTGAACAGTTACACAAGTCTTGTCTGTTGAATTATCTTCATATTCTTAGACGGTATAGGCACTGCTGTCGTTACTCCGTACAGGCATGATGAATCGCTCTTCAATCAAAATGACCTGGATGAATATTTGAATGCTTCCAATCCCTATCTGAATTTTGACTTGTAATGCAGCCTGAATCATAATGACACCACATTTATTCGTTGGCCAAAGAGGACTCTCCCCCGACTGAGCCATGGTTTCTCCCAAGTTTATATATTTTTCTCCATTCTGTCACCTGATGGAGTTTGGGTTCCTTGCCTCTATCACCTCTGGCTTACTTCAGTTAGCAATAGTATTAATTATTTAGCAATAGTATTACTGTGCTGATGCTGCTGTATGAGAACTGAACTGTGCATTATAATTTGTATTTATTTTTTTGCTAAACTGGATTATAGTACTTAATTTAATAATTGATATTTCCAACAGAACTGAACACTCAACTGACTTCAGCTGAACAACAGCCAAAATGCAAACTTTTCCTGTTATCACTGCTTTGAATATAATATGTATTGTATAAAACACTATAAATAAAGATAAAAATCACAGACTACAAGACTTCAAGTTTTCTAACTGACTAATAAAATTGTGGTTGACCAAGCCTCTTCTATTAGGAAGCAGCCCTAAGCACAACCATAAGTCATTTTAGATTTTAGAGACTCTGGGCCCTAAGTGCATGGTCTAAAGTGCAAGGGTCAAGTGCACTTTGGCTCGTGTCCGAAATCCATTTTGCTAGTATAATGATGGGAAAAATGGTTGCGCGCTTCCTGGCACATGGTCTAAAAGTGTTGTCCCAATTCTCTTTGGGAAGGTGGCACTGGGCCTCTCCTATGGGCAGAGGTGAGACCAAGTCATTATTTTGCAAGTCACAAGTAAGTCTGAGTCTTTCATTGAAGTACCAAGTCAAGTCCCGAGTCTTAGCATTCAGTTCCAAGTAAGTCTCGAGTCCAGACAGACAAGTCCAAGTCAAGTTGCAAGTCCTCGAGTTTAAGTAACCTTTGAAGTTGATATCCACCCACCACCCCTCCCCACCCAACCCCTTATACATCCAGAATACCCATTGCAGCCGACTATGGACAAATTCACAAATCAACATAAAATCTTACTGATTTGACCTAAAATTGGAAAAGTATAAATATATTTGGTGTTTTATTTGTTTTATAATATTTTAAGTATAGGTTTTTGTAATCTATAACATTTGGAAAGAATGACTATTTATTTTATCAAGGATAGTAACACGAGTTATGTTTGGGGTCAATCTCACAAAAATTATGTTTTCCCCTCGCCCATGGCACGGGAAACATCAAAAGTTCTCACAAAAATGATGTTTTCCCCTCCCCAATGCACAGGAAAGAATTATTAGTTCACTTGAGAATTGTGTCACATATCATGTGAACTACTAGTGGTTCTGAACAATACTATAGATATGGTTATGTTTGGTTTGAGCCCTAAAACAGAGGGGCGTTTTTTGAATACTGATATTGAATATGTAAAATTACAATGAACATCATAAATTCAAATTATAACATGTTATAGTGACCTCAATAAAACAACTAAAGCAAATGTGTGTGAAATTTTAATATTTCTTCTGTTTTATTATACATCTAAAAGAGCCTGGGGTCAAATTGACCCCAAGGAACACCAGACGTTACAACATTTGTACAGGACTTTGAAAAAATAGTACAGGTTAATTTTATGTTTACAGAGTCTGTCCCCATTTAAATTAGGAAAAGTCATTAATATCTAAAGCAAAAAAAAAAAAAAAAAAAGAATAAATGATGTTTTCAATAGACGTTAAACATTGAATGGGGTCAAATTGACCCCAAGGATAATAGGAGGGTTAATATACTAGTTGGCTATTATTCCAAGGCTTCTTTATAGAGAACAAAATCCCTTAGAGACCTGATCAAATATCAGAACTTTTAACGTGTTGTATATATTTTTGGAATTCGCTTTAAAATACATTAAATTCATCAACAGTGACAGTAAGACAAAATATTCTTTCTTATACAAATAAAATGTTCTTTTGAACTTTCTATTCATCAATGAAATGTATCCACAAACAAAATATTAAGCCGTTTTCAACATTGATACAAGAAATGTCAGAAAATCAGCATATTTCAGATTTCTGAAGCATCATGTGAGACTGAAGACTGGGATAATGATGCTTACAATTCAGCTTTGCCATCACATTAATAAATTGCATTTTATAATATATTAAAATAGGAAGTTGTTTTAAATAAGTAATAACAGTTCAGAATATTGCTGTCATTACTGTATTTTTATCAAATCAATTCAGCTCTGTTGAGAATAAACTACTTATTAAAAACACACCAGATCAGCATTATGTGAGTGTATTTGTTTATAAGTATACTAACAATCACTCTGAACTGCTGTTCTATTTATAAGGTGAGCCAGCGAAATGGACCAACACAAAGAAAAGCTAAAGGCATCTAACTGTGCAATTATCATGGCATTTGCTGAGCCTTTTCAGAAACAATGAATTGATTCACTGGTTCCATTGATATGAAACACACTTGATTATGGTATGTGCTTCTTCAGTTTATCTATAAAAAGCTTTATATAAAATATGACAAATTTAAATATTTAAGTGTCTTTAACTATGTACTAACATTTACATGAATAATTTGATACAATGCACTTATCGTGTACATGTTTTTTGATTGTTTGGTTACACTTTATTTTACAGTGTAGTTCCTATAGCAATTACTATAAATTATGCATAATTACACCCTGAAACTCCAAGCCAAACCCAAATCCTAACCCTATAGAGGGGAATGCATTGACGTCACGTTCCTGCCTGAACAATCCCCCTCAGCCTGAGCAGAGCAAGAGATCTGCCTGCGTGTCTGGATTTTTTAGGGAAACTGCAAAAAAAAAAAAAAAAAAACTAAATATAGAGTGTTCCTTACAACGCACTGAAGTTTCCGTGATATCCATGGATATTGACATGCAGCCAGGAATCGTGTTGCCTGACATTTATGTTTGCCTGATTTCAACACCAGGGAAATAAAAGCAATATAGACCTAAACATAAAGCAAATTTGCCTGTGTAACGCTTTTATATAAATACAATATAGGTCTAAATTCTTATATATTAATCTATATAAATACAATAGTAGGTCTTAATAGGTCTTTCTTTGGTCAGTGTTTATAAAAATTCAATAATGCAGTATATATGCAATGATAAATATTTAATTGATGAGTTGTTAAAGGGGGGTTCGACTGCCATTTCACTTTTTTCAATTTAAATAGTGTGTAATGTTGCTGTTGGTGCACTGAACAGTATCTGCAAAGTTGCAGCGCGTAAAGTTCAGTGTAAGCAGAGATATCGTCTTTTAAAGGGCGGGTTTACTGCTCTTTTCTTTGCATGATTGTGTTTATGGGGTGCAATATAACATGTATCCGTGAGTTTTTCTTTTTTTAAAAGTCTTATTTTTCATAAATTTCACCTTTATTGTCAGCCGCGCTCTCCTCTGTCCCCTGCACGAGCGGATGACTTCCTGAGTCTATGAAAACACTCCCCTCAGAAATGACGTCTGTGGGCTCAGCATTGGTTCCGTTGGGCTGTGTGTGTTGTGATCTGGCTAAACTGTCGCCCACATTGTCCCGGAGATTAACGCCCATTACCTTTACGGGCGAAACGGGCGGGCATGCCAAATGTGGATAACATAGACGGTGGATACACGTAAATAATGATGTGGAGACTGCAGTATCAGTGCAGGCAGAATCTGACCGAGAAAGCCGCGCATGAAGAGATCTCAAGCAGAACCTCACCACACACGGCTCTTATAATAAAGGTTTCTGAATGATAATTTGCTTCATTTTTTAACTCAATACACATTTGTTTACACAATAGCAGGGGCGTCACTAGGCCCTTTTCTCAGGGGCTTCAGCCCCCTGAAATTGTGCTTAGCCCCCCTAAAACATTTTCCTGCATTAATATGCTCCACAAATTGTGTTCGCTTCAGTCTTGTTTTAACGAGATTTCGGCCGTCTTCATCTTAAATGTGCAGTGGCGCCGAGCAGAGAAGAGCGTCAAAAAGATAGGAAATTATATATGTGTGTGTGTTCATCTGAGCCCATTGGTCTGTCACTGCTCGTCAATGTCAGAATATTTTGCAGATGACCAATCAAATCAAAGTAGGCGGGCTTTACATTCCACAGACGTTGAGCGCAAATTTTAGCAGCACTATCTCACGCTTCATGCACGGGAAAGTGCGACAGAAGATGTAGTAGCTAAAACTTATAACGTATATAATATAATTTGTTTTAGGTTATTAATGTTAAACGAACTGACAAAAAATAATCAGGAAAACTAATATAGTTTTTTGTCTAATTTCGCCCTTTATTCTGAAATTAGGCATGTAACGTCAGCCTAATATAATAATCTTGTTTACATTGTGAGGGGACAAGAAACATCAAAAAAATGTCCGTTCTGTTTTCAAAAAAAAGCTCAGCTTTTAGGAGGGGAAGAGAAAGGGCACGCA
>JAQIUQ010004806.1:347500-361273 GCA_030378365.1 Hybognathus amarus
TTTAGTGGTAAGATCAGACCGCAGTCATTTATCTTGTCAGTGTGCTTGTTTTAACAAGAGAAATAGTCGACTTTCACTAATAACACAACATAGTTAACTTACATACCTGCCTCCATATGAAGACGGTTCGTCGTCGTCATCTTTTTCAAATCACTCGCTCTGGCTCGAATATGTAAGGCTTGGTGGACAAGTCTTCCGTGGTTGACATTTTGTTAACGTGTGAATAAAAATGTTCTTTGACGCTATAGTAATCGTATCTCTTATCAAACTACAATAATGGCCGAACGCGGAGAGTTGAACCTGAGTTGAGCTGACCATGAACTCAGCGACCTGGAAAGCCTTTTCAGCAAATTATCTGCAAATATTTCTGTGCATGTGAACAATCTGATACATATTTTAGTATAATGGCAAAGCATACTAAAGATAGGATTGCTTTTCATTATAACCAACAGTGTGTAGTTGTTTAGACAAAAATCTGGTGATATGAATGAAGTGTGTTACATTTCATGCAAAAGTTTGATTTTGATAATGCTATGTGTAGTTTTGGTTGCAGTGCTTAATTTTGAAGGATATATGAGGTATTTTGCAGTTTGGGTGTGTGGTTTTGTGAATTGTGTAAAGTATTTTGATAAAACCAGACTAGTTTGCAAAATTGTGTGTTAGCAATTGGAAAAAACTGTAAAAGCTTCACACTTAATTTTATCAACCCAAGTTAATTGAAAAATCATAATGCATTGCTTCTTGGATGTTTCATGACATGAAATAGTGAGGAGCACTATAACATCAGTATTAGTTTTATCTGAAACAAACTAATGTGAATCTGGCAACAGTTTATTGAAAAGTTGTTGTTAGTTCAACTAATTAGTGTCCTTTTCTTTCTTTCTTAGGCCTTTAGTGTTATTTGTCAGAAATGTATTGTCCAGCTCAGGTGATGTTTCAAAAAGATCCGATACTAAACAAACTGATATTTATCAACATTATCCCTATGACACTATACCAGAGCTAATTGAGACACACTTTGAGGGACTATGAGGTTCTTGGGTAAGCAACTGACATTTGAGCTTAATGGTAAGTTTTATTATTATTATTAAAGGTGCTCTAAGCGATGTCACATATTTTTTAGGCTGTTTTTTTTTTGTCACATACAGCAAACATCTCCTCACTATCCACTAGCTGCCTGTCCCCTGAACACACTGTTAAAAAAAAAAAAAAAAACAAAAACGCGGTCTATGCAGACAACCCAGGCTCCACAAATGGCATCAAAATCAAACTGTGGCAACCTGCTCCACGAAACATAACAAACTGTTCCAGCCAATACCTGACAAGTAGGCCCTGGGGGTGGAGTTTGGGGGTTCAGTGCAGATGAGGAGGAGGGAGGGTCTATCTAGCCTCAATTTTGTTTGAAACTTCTTTAAACGTCAACAAAATGTCACGTCACCCAACATCGCTTAGAACATCTTTAAAGAGCTCTTTAAAGCATTATGTTATTTTAAAATTTTGCTCTCGGGGTCTCCCTACAGTTGGGAAACAGTATTGTCTTCTACTACTGTCGTAAAATTTGTCATGGTTACACCAGGAAATACTCCAATACACACGTGCATTTGTTGACAAGTCAATACCCCCGAACTCTGCAGAAGGAAGGAGTTCTCACATCTTGGGCAGACTCCAGTGTTGTGTTAGCCTGGGTTTCCCCATTCTGCCTTGCCGCAGCACGATTTTATTCATGCTGCTAGGCAGTCTGGGTACCATGAACCAAATTTTCCCCTGAAATAGGGAACCAATCACAGAACGGGGAGGGAGCACAGGCGGATTTGATAGACATTCGTAGGACCCAATAATACGCCTATGGGCATTCCGCAAACCACGCCTCAAATACGAGAAATTTATCATGTGGTTTCATTCTCAATGATTCGTGGTCTGGCATTAGCCAGGCTAGTGTTGCTTGTGAAGTGTCTTCATCCCAGGTACATTGGCATATATTTCAGCATGTCATATTAATACAGTTTCATGGGCTTTATTTTTTTTTAAACGTCAAAAGAACGCTCACTTTTACAAGCCAGTAACTACTTTATAGTAGCGTTAGCCTATTGGCTACTGTTTTACATAATGCATATGCTAATTCAATTCAATGTTTGTGTGGTAGATAATAGCCATATCATCAATATTATGATATCAAGCTACCATAGATGTATGGGATCAAAATCCCGCCAAATGTATTGCGGCCACGGATCAAAAAATAATAAGCGTGATTTAAAAATGTAAAAACACATGTAAAAATATTGCACAAACTGAAAAAATATCATGCAAAATTATCAGAAAAGCAAAGAACGTGGTCACGGATCAAAATATAATAAGCGTGAACCAAAAAATAACAAGCATGATTAAAAACTTTAAACATATAAAAAATATATTTTGCTCAAAACTTAAATTTGTGTTCATGTTTTTCGTGCTTCTTTCCGTGTTCTGCGCTTGTTCTTCCAAATGTTGCAGTTCGAGTTTCATGTAAATTAGGGCGGGCTTAAGCGTCACCATTGGTCCATAGTTCTAGATTGACAGCTCCTCCTCTAGCCAATCAAATCGAAGAGGGGGAGTGGACGTCACTCCAATGCGACTCATGACGCTACTGATGTTCACTCGTAGAGGTGCAGGTGAAGATAACCAACAGTTCAGCAGACAGCAGGCAAAAGTCTTTCCGTGGCAGGACACCATTAAACTATATGTGTGCCTGCAACTCGACCTGTTACTGCTACATATACGTCTACCTGGTGATACGTTATTATAGTCATCCTAACGACGACGAACTGTCAAAGTTGTACCTGTCTGATGATCCATCATAATTGCTGGCCTTACTTCTGGAGCTTCGATCTCCTTTGAGCCACACAACAGTTTCATCAAAGAATTCCCGATTTTGAACGAGAAGTTTGAATTAATGACTCATTCATAAAGACAACAACTTGTAACCACCTACAGGCCGTTTTACTTTCATATTTAATCTATAACATGATCGGGCAATGTCGGTCCTGTGTGCAGGGTTTAGCTCCTCCAACCCTAATCAAACACACCAGAAGCAGCTAATCATCTTTAGGATTATTAATACTCTGACGTTAAACTCTGCTGGACAGCCGCACTCCAGAATAATTTTCATGTTGTTGTATTAAAAATGTAAGTTATATATAAAACATTAATCCTAAAGTAATATGCAAATATGTAGCTATGTAAATAAACACAATAAGTAATAAATCACTGCATATCAAATCCACCAGGTTTCTGTAATCTTCTCTGTAGCCTACTATCATTTCATTAATCTTTTGTCAAATGGTATCTAGTCTTGAATTAATTTACCAGGCTATCTATATGATAGCTTTTGAGGATGGCATAGCCTATGTAACGATCGCCAGATTATGGCTGTGCATTATTATTATTATTACAAAGGCTACATGTTTATTTTAAATGTTAGTTGTTGTTGATGGTGTTCTTTGTTTTACATACTATGAGATGTACACAAATGCCTTGTATGTGCCTTGTAGCCTACTTTTTGCACCTTGTCTGTAATGTAACTAAATAAAATGTAGTATATAAAATATAGTTATAAAGGTATATATATAAAGGTAGGCTGCGTGTAGCGTTGACAGATTAAAGTCCTACGGTTACAATGGCCGTTTTTAACTTAATTTTTGCAAAGAAATGTACAATGTTTCAAAAATGCAGGATGTTTCACTTAGAGCTGCCTTAACATATTAACGTTATGAGCCAAGTAATATTGTTTAACACCAATTACCAGTGTGCACATAAAATTCTCATGTAGCCTAGGCTATCTCAAACAAGATGAATTTAATTATTTGTATGTGTCCAGAGTTCAGATAACTTTACGTCCTTCCCCTTTATGAGTGAATCCATGGAGTGAATCAGTAGCGTGAGTCGCATTGAAGTGACGTCAACTCTCCTCTTCGATTGATTGGCTAGAGGAGGAGCTGTCAATCTAGAACTATGGACCAATGGTGACGCTTAAGCCCGCCCTAATTTACATGAAACTCGAACTGCAACATTTGGAAGAACAAGCGCAGAACACGGAAAGAAGAGCGAAAAACATGAACATAAATCTAAGTTTTGTGCAAAATATTTTTTATGTGTTTAAAGTTTTTATTCATGCTTGTTATTTTTTGATTCATGCTTATTATATTTTGATCCTTAATTAATATATTTGATCCGTTCTTTGCTTTTCTGATATTTTTGTATTATTTTTTGCAGTTTATGCAATATATTATTACATGTGTTTTTACATTTTTGAATCACACTTATTATTTTTTGATCAGTGGCCGCAATACATTTGGCGGGATTTTGATCCCATATAGATGAATCTGCAAATTTGAAAAATTGATCAAGCCAGCAAGCTAAAACTGGACCAATATTGATCCTCGTCCAGCCTTTTATTTTGCCTTTTTCTCTTTTGTACTGTCCTCCTACAAAACCTTTGGCTTCTTGGTTTTACTTGCTGATTCAGCCATGACAATATACAGAGGTAAAAAAAAATAAAATAAAATCAAATAAAAAAAAAACGCTTGTTGGGCTCTCGCGTCAGGATTTGAGGAAGTGGGGGATGTGACGTATGCCATAAAGCAGTCGAATTTTGAGGTTCTTTTTGTGCTCAGGTTCCTACCCTCTCCCCGAAGTTACAGTGCCAGTAAAAGCGATACAGACACTGTCATGCTATGGCAGACCTGTCATTCAACCTATACACACAACACACACACACACACACACACACACACACACACACACACACACACACACACACACACACACACACACACACACACACACACACACACACATATATATATTAAAACTGCTGAAGATGGTGTATTTTACATTAATGGCATCAAATAAATAAATAATGAACTTTTAGCTGTTCAAAAGACTTTTTTTACGCTCATGATTTTCTGTCTATATATAATTCTGTGCATAAATGTAGTTCCAATTCAAGTCTGATTAATGTTAAAGGGATAGTTCACTTTGAAATTAATTTTTGATAGCTTACCCCAAGGGCATCTAAGATGTAGGTGTCTTTGTTTCCACAGTATTACAAGAGGTAAAAACGATATAAATACTGTTCGTTTTCTCACACAAACCATTCGTTTCGTGTCTTAGGCCCTCAATGTGTACTTACATTCACGAGTCATTAAATCATGTTTAAGTTGGACTTCTCTGTGCATGCTCTTTTAGAAAATCACCAGACAACAGACAACAACGGTTTGGCCTAAAAATATCAAAATTGAAAATACTCTGGAAACAAAGACACCTACATCTTGAATGTCCTTGAGGTAAGCTAAAACATATCAACAATTAATTTCAAAGTGAAATATGCCTTTAAAGGCTTTTTGAATCAGTTTGTCAGTCCTGTCCCTCGATGAGTACAAGGCAAACATCACTTTTCGTCTTAGAGCGCATATTTGTTCTCCAGGGTTTTTGGGTATCTGTCCCTTACTTTTCCAAATTAAAGGTGGCAGGCAACTCTTGTCACCATTTCGAGCCTTAGCACAATTCTACATTAATGGGAAGAATCATTTTGGTGGACAGCCATTAGTCTGAACTCTCCATATATCTGGTCTAACAAAAGATGATTATGGTAAATTTTGACCTCTTGGGAAGGAGACTGGTCCTCCAGGAAGCATGAGCAAATTCAGTAATCAGTCTAGTGACAAACATGATGGATCACTCAATGCATTGTTGCTATAAACTAATGCATCAACACCATTACAACAATGACTCCAATCTGCTAGTGACCAGGCTGAAGGTACATGTAGATCTGGACTAAGAGTGCTGAAAATTGCTAGTGTGCCAAGATTATGGGCCTAGTATCAAAATATTCCATCTACTGGATTGTGCAAAGTTGGTGCTGATATTAATCCATTATTTTATTTTAAAGGAAGAAATCATTCACTGGAAATGATGCATGTTTCAAATTCAACAAAACAATTAAAAGTTGAAGGAAAGTTTACAAATTACAAGAGCAACTCTTTGCCCAGAGCAACAGAAATCAATATAAAGTTAACTATAGTGCCAGAAATACAGATGCCAACATGTTTACCAATAAAAACAAGGTGGCATCTGCAAGTACCTGCTGTTATTTTCTCAGATCTAGCCCTTTCCCAAACATAGAAAACAATGGCACTTTGATGTTATGTATTTTTACAGATTTCATTCAATTTTAATTATGCCTAAAGCATCCAAATACTTTTTTTTTTTGCCACCACTGTATGCAATGTAATATGACAGCAAGTATGTCAATAACCATGTCCACCTATGACACTTGAGCTACTAAACACAGAGGGTGCTCAGTAAAAATACTTCCTTGATTCATTTGCAGGCCAATGTTTTTTGCTCTCTTCTTGTTCATGCCAAAGCAACAGTTGTGTCTTACCATTAGACAGATGCATTTCACTGACTTGCTGCCAACAACAAGAAGCTGAGTCTTACTTTCACAGCTGGCCACTGAGGTTATAAACATGGTCCGAATCATACTGGTAAACAAAGTCAAATTTGGCACACATGGCAGCCCTCATCAACATGTCAAGAACAAGCGGCAACATTTTAATCTGAAAGCTGAAGCCTACCCGGAAGTGCGATAAACTGCAATACATCTCAAATCCACTAGAGGGCGGTCCCAAAAGGGAGCAAATATCTATAGACATCATGTTAAAATCTCCGTTTTCACAGCATAAATTCATATGTTTACAGTTTGGTCCCATGGACTTTTATTGTAATCTTCAAAATGTTCTGCGTGCTTGACAACTGTGAGGGGGTGAATGTTTTTCTAACTCGTTAGTTTAGATCATATTTAGATATAAAATGTATGACAAATAAGGGCTGAAACTTTGATTGACAGCTGAGAATGGGCTGCGCCGAGTGAATTTGACGTCTCGGCCATTATCTGACGAGCCCGATCCCATGAATGTTAGTATCTATGGCACGAATGTCATTTCTCATGGCATTTATATGCCAAAAACAGTTTTTGCGTGAAATATGGCACGCGAACTTCTGCGTCCATATGATACGCACTTTTGGCCGTATAATATGCACGAATTCCCCACCCCCTCCACCCTAAACCTAACCCAGGGTTTTTCAGTGCGTACCATAAACACGCAAAAAACATTTTTGGCGTATAAATGCCATGAGAAATGACACTCGTAGTATAGATACGCATCTTCATGAGACTGTGTTGGATCTGACACAACACATCATACCACCTCTGTATCCTTTCTGAAACTTTTGTATTTCCCAAGATTTTCCAGTATGGTGCCGCCCATACTCCCCATAAACAACCTCAAACCCGTTCTTAAGAGAGTCTATGGGTGACGTCACAGACGCTTTGTCCATATTTTTTACAGTCTGTGGTCAAGAACACCTGTTTGGTATAAAAAAAATGTGACCTGTCCAGGCGTGAAAAGGTAATGAAGAGGACATGGCTACTATTATTCCTATTGTCAGAATAACTATAATTTGGGAAATCAAATAGTGTTGTATCTCTCTATATCTTGAGGTTCAAACTATGAAGCATGTTATAGACCACCCCAAGGTCATTGGGTTGACTCCCATGGAAGGCAAACGGCAATTTAATTTGCTTTGAATACAAGCATCTGATGCATGATTCTGAAAATAATATTTACAAAAACACCAGCCTTTAATTATTTTTTTTCTAATGCGCCTTATAATTAATGTCTGGCCTGCAAAATAGTTTGTGTGGCACTTTTTGCTAATTGTTAGGTAAATATGTCACATTGAGTGCAATAAGCTGTTATTACAGTTTTCTGAATTGCTTGAACACATTATTCAGAACCCTTCACCCACTTTCTCGAAAACCTTAAATATACAACCACATCTTCAAAAAAACATTCAGTGAACATCTGACTCTTCTGGCAAAATCAAACAATCATCTCAAAACCATTTTATCTGTGCTCAAAATCAAATAATGCTGTCAGATCATGCACACATCAGGCAATATATATATAAACTCTACAGACACTACATCGAAAACTGGGGAACAGAAACCAAAGCATACAGTTACAGAAAAAATAAATAAATAAAATAAAAAATAAAAATATATATATATATATATATATATATATATATATATATATATATATTGTAACTAATGCCTCGTTTCCACTGAGGGGTACGTAAGTACGGTACAGTACAGTACGGGTCGGGTCCACCATGATCAGGCTTGCGTTTCCACCGCCAACAGTACCCTTACTTGATAGGCGTGGTGTTTGCTGGAAAGAAGCGATCGACGTCATTTTCGCGCGAAGAAAGCGACATAGTAAACAACAATGGATGACAGACAGCAGATCTTGTTCTTGCTTCTCAGCATGTTTGTCACTAGAAACAAGCGCTGGCATTAGGCGTTTCTCAATACCAAGTAGCCATCGCAAAGTCCGACTCAGGAGAATGCTCCCGAGGACGCGAGTTCCAGTGATTCTGCTAATGGAACAGCGCGTTCTTGAACGCGGCACTCAGCTCGCTCTGGCTCTGACTCCGGTTATCTCTGTATGTACATTTTAGGCAATAATAAAACGAAATATGTTATAAAACACCACTCTGCTTCTTTTTCGATTTCATTTCAATACATTTTAAACATTATAAAGCACACAAATGTGATTCAGGCAACGCATAGCCTATTGATTATATTCACTGCATGTATGTAATATATTTATAACAAAACTAAATATAAAACACAACCCTGCCTCTTTTCATTTAAATGTAAAAATATTAAACATTTTCCAGGCAATATGTAATGTATTGCATATCAGTATTGGTACAAATGTTGCAATAAACAACAGATTATCTTGTAATACAATTTAAAAAATGACAAAATTATCTCTTTTTGTTGCATTTCAGTTTATCAATAACAGCCATTATAAAATTATTAGTAAAAGGTACAAACAGATATACAGTAAAGCTTAAATAACATAAAGAAACAATTCAGTCAGTCAAATATACAAATTCAGTGCTCAAAGATATGAAACTTCACGTAGCCTTCTCCCAAAGCTATTGGCCAGGGAACGAATTATAGATTCACGAGACCAAAGATCACCTGTTAGGTTTATACAAGACGAACTATGTCTCATGTTTAACCACTACAGAGACGTCCGAGTCAGCGGCAAACATCAGAGCGACTAGCCGCGGAAAGGCTGTTCCAGGCGGGGACACGAGCGCGAGCGTCCGGTGATCGCTTAAAATGGATCTCAGTCAAATTATCATAAATATATAAATAAACCACAGATTTGAGCTTTAAAAAACTACTTTCTCGCCTGAAAAACTCTTAAAACTACATTTCGGGACACAATAACAGTAGAATTATATTTCAACTGTATGCTTCTAATGCCCTTGTAGCAAGCGCGAGTGACGATACTCTGTCCACCAATCACCGTTCTGGAGTGAGTCTAGCTCCACCTTTTAGTACCCTTTCACTGTGCTAGGTACCCAACGAAAGGGTACCCAAAATAGTGGTACGGTACGAGTTCGGCTTTTTGGTATCATTCACAACTTTTGACAGTGGAAACGCAAATAAATGCGTACCGAACCGAAGCCGTAACCGTACCCGCTCAGTGGAAACGAGGCAAAAGTAAACACATTTTACATTTGTGTAAAAAAGTATAGTAATCACAACTTACATCAGTAAGGTGAATAAATTGTATATTCAGTGCACTGCAAGTGTAGTGTTGAGTTTACTGAATATTGTATATTAGGCCTATTGAATGTCTGTATATTCAGGACTTGCCAAAAGGCAAAAAAAAAGGATAAAAGCACTCTAAATGAAAAGACAGTACACTCAAAAGATTTGTGCAACTGCAAAACCTTTCAACACCAAATCAAAAAAGCCTTAACATAATAAGGTATTCCATATCCATGTGGAATCACTTGAGATGTACCATGTGTTTCAAATTCTATCAATTTTTCTGTAACGTATGTTGGTAAAAAGAAAAATGAAGTATACATCTGAATAAATCTACATCAAATCAGAAAACACAGAATTATGATTCTTACATATCTCACTTGTTCGCTGTCACATTTGATTACATATTCAAAGTTGTGTTTGGCCAGAGCAGTCTTGCATGCTGCATTCAGATCATTACCTCTGCTGTTCCACTATGTTAGAATCCACAGCCTGTTACACTGGTTCATAGAGCCGATGAAAACAACTTCCTTCTTTCCCTTTCAGACATGTCAGAGGAGATTAAGATTTGTCTCACGTGTGGCCGATATGAGTTTTCTGCAGGACGAGCAGCAGTCAGGGAGATGGAAAAGGCCATTAGTTTTGATTGTGAAGAGCCCTCCCTTTATGCACTGTCTCATGCTGCTGAAACATCATCCTCTCTTTCCTCCTTTCTTTCCCTCCTCCTCTTTCTTTCTTTCTTTCTTTCTTTCTTTCTTTCTTTCTTTCTTCTTCTCTTCTTTCTTTCTTTCTTTCTTTCTTTCCTTCTTTCTTTCTTTCTTTCTTTCTTTCTTTCTTTCTTTCTTTCTTTCTTTCTTTCTTTCTTTCTTTCTTTCTTTCTTTCTTTCTTTCTTTCCTTTCTTTCTCTTTCTTTCTTTCTCTTCTTTCTTTCTCTTTCTTTCTTTCTTTCTTTCTTTCTTTCTTTCTTTCTTTCTTTCTTTCTTTCTTCTCTCTTCTTTCTTTCTTTCTCAACAGCTTTGTCCTCTGGTGCAAAAAAATATTTTGAGCATGTAATTTTTGCTTCATCAAATGTTTCATGACTGTTTGGTGCATAGTAGACATCCATCACAATGCGGTGTGCTGTTGTTTATTACAGCGCAGTATCATCCCAATTCGTCATATAACTGACGTCTTGGGACGTCTTTTGACCATACGTCAATATATGCCTTTTTAGGGCCCCCTTAAACGTCGGTAGATGACGTTATCAGATCCTAAATCTACCCAGACCTAAACCTAACCCTAAACCTACGCCGTCACCTGAACTGACGTTATAGGTAAAGCGTCAGTCTGTATGGCGGCCCAGGATTGTCATCTACCGACAATTAAGGGGGCCCTGAAAAGGCATATATTGATGTATGGTCAAAACCCTTAACTGGTTTCCCTCAGAGATGACTGCAGCTGGAGAATTGAGATGTATAGATTCCACTGTCGCAGCTGTTGTAAAATAAATCGACAACGCATTAATTTTAATAGACAAACAGAAAACTGCAATCAAGGCATTTGTCAATCGGAAATATATTTTTGCCGTCCTTCCTACATGATTCGGCAAAAGTGTAAACTTATCAACTGACTCTGATGGTCGCTAAGAAGATGGGACGAAATGGAAAGCCTGTGGTCGTTGTGGTTTCTACTTTGGTCGCACTCATGGTCCATGGAGGACCAAGTAAAAGAAGCAACACTCGTTATTTTACTTCTAAAAAAAGTAAGTTCTGTTGACAACTGTGATATGCAAAGTAGTTGACTTACTGCATTGCTCTGATTGGTTGTAGGTCTAGCATATCCAATTGAGTGCAGAGTTTGTTTGTTTTCCTGGTTTGGTTAAAGGGATACTCCACTTTTTTTGGAAATAGGCTCATTTACCACTCCTCAGAGTTAAACAGGTGGGTTTTACCGTTTTTTTTTAATATTTAGAAGAATATCAGTCACCAGACAGTCAATGAGACCAGGTACTGTCTGGTTACTGATATTCTTCTAAATATCAGAAAATCAGCTGAATGGATTTGAAAACAGTAAAACTCAACTGTTTAACTCTGAGGGAGTGGTGTAAATGAGCCTATTTCCAAAAAAAAGTGGAGTATCTCTTTAACCAAACCAGGAAAACAAACAAACTCTGCACTCAATTGGATAGATGCTAGACCTACAACCAATCAGAGCAATGCAGTAAGTCAACTACTTTGCATATCACAGTTGTCAGACAGAACTTACTTTTTAGTAAGAGTTTCAGACTCACATTCTGACCAGAATATGAGTATGATGAAGTCAGGCTAGGTTTTTATGCTTACATGTAGGGGGAAATGATATATATATATATAAATGATATATAAATTTAAGTGGCTTTGTAACTTTGCAGAACATTTTTATGCTCAAACATTACACACTAAAGTACAAAAAAAATAAAATAATAATAATTTTCTTTGTTTTCTCCTAGTCTAGTGATTAGACTCACCAATGCTTATTTAAGTGTGGTGTGGTGTGCTGGAAGACACAAAATTAGATATCCGAGTATGTGTATTTCCTTGACCCTGCAGACCCAATCCTGCATTGAGCACAAAGTGCCTTAGGGTGGATTTACAGCTTAAATTCAGTTTAATACTCATTTACAATTGTAATAAGAGTGGAATTAGTTATTACATTTGGAATGGTGTTTTCTAAAATAATTAATAAATAATGTTCTAAAAATATGCTTATGGCTGAAAGAAAAATGTATCCATGGGAGTGTTCAAGCAACACTAAACATGCAGGACATGTTCCTCATGTGTCTTAACTGAACATGTTTCATTTAGGTCTAACTGGTCCAGGGTTGTCTGTATCTTCAAAACAAGAAAAAAAAAATCCTCTTTCGTTCTTTCTCTCAAAGAAACCTTTCAATTCTGAACACGACCACCATAGTGTTTCAAGGACAGTCTGCCTACAAAGAGTAAATATAGCCTTTACAATTCCAAGGCTGTTTAAAGTAGCAGACATTAATAAAAGTAGAGAACCCTCACAGATGATGGCACTAATTTCTGGAAGAAAACATATCACTTGAAAAAGTGGAAAGCTAAATTAGATGCAATCTTCAAACTTGTCGCCATGTAAGATGAACCGCAAGTGTAGGTTTTTATTTTATTGTATTTGCTTATTTCGACACTTGAACAATTGATCAAATAAAGGCTGTTGCAAACATCACAGCTGTAACCTTTCTCTTTATTTTCCTCACCAGAGATTTGGGGATTTGAGTTCAACACCTCTCTGATAAGCCTGTAATGGAATTGCTCAGTGGCTGTATAAGGACTGCGCCCAACTGCAGTGTTTTTGTATCATCCATGCGGAATTCACCACTTGCTTGAACTAGAATTGATAGAGGTCTCACCTGCACTGACAGAAGACATCAATTCACATGAGAAACTCTAAAAAAGGGTATATATGTTCCTCTCTAAGCAACACAATCAATTAGGTCCTCACTTCAAACTTCTTAGCACTCTCTGAGACAGATATTTTGCAAACCCATCTACTGGAAACACTGCAGATTTCATACACAAGTCAAGAACAAACAGTTGTGTTTAAATTGATATGCATATATTATCTATGCAGCCATGATACTTTTTGGTCACAACAAAATATACAATGTGTTTTAAATGAACTCCGTTGGATGAATTGTCTCAGCAGCTGTTAGACTAAGGTGTTAACTCTGATGCCAATTATCTGGAGTTTTGGATTTTAATTAATCAGTTTTCGAGAGAAAGAGGCCCTCTGGTACCAACTAATGGCCCTTACGGCTGCACATTGTCACCATTTTAATGTTTAATTAGTGACCACATCTATAATAGTGCCTTTAAGGCACCCATGTTAGCTTGTCACATTGCACGCATTCAGTAATTACAAAAGAGTAATGACAGAACTCCTGGAGTTTTTCAGCAAATGCATGTTAATGCCTGTGAAATGAAGCATAGATGGATAGATAGATAGATAGATAGATAGATAGATAGATAGATAGATAGATAGATAGATAGATAGATAGATAGATAGATAGATAGATAGATAGATATGGATGGATGGATATAGGAGCGAATCGTAAG
>JAQIUQ010004808.1:0-122090 GCA_030378365.1 Hybognathus amarus
TGTGTTCCCAAGCAAGTGGCTGAAGCATGTGCAGTGAGTCTTTTTCTAATGTTACATAAAAAAAGAAAAGACGGTATATGCCCATTTTTCCCCAATGCACAGGACAGTGAAGAAACCCTCTCAGGTATCTCCTTAAGTGCCTTTAATTAAAGAAAAAAGAAAAACTGGCACTAGAGATAGAGTTGCTTCATAGGAACTTCAGAGTAAGTGCTAATATATTATTTTACACAGAGTACAATATATATTATTTGCAGGCAAAAGATGACTTGATCACTGGCTTTTCTTTACAATGAATAATTAAAATAAAACTCAAAGAACTAAGCATATTTGTCTTGTCATTTATTAAACATCAATTAAATGTTTTATATCTGTTGCAAGTCAGAGAGGTATTGCCATATGAAACATTTCCAGAAATTTTCTGGCTTAAAAATTAGAATCTGGCTATGGCGCCATCTCCTACGACTGAGCATTTCCGAATTCCGGATAAACAACTGCGTCCAAACTTAACCTGGAAGGGGCCAAAACAGTCAATGCCCGTTGAATAGAAAGCTGGACGAAACAACCAAAGGTTAGACTGAGGGAGACCTGCCATCATAGGAATTTCTGGCTTCCCTCACCATTTCTTACATTCAAAGCAGCTGCGCTGGTGTCTTTTTACTGCCTCTCACGATCCAATATTTTCGTCTCAGTTCTGCGAACACGCGCTCAGGTCCTGGATGTAACAGGAGGTTGTCGTGATGTTGAATCAGAAGCTTTACAGGAGGGTGAGCAGGATCTAAGACAATAGGGTGTAGAGTGTCTGAGTCCAAGTGCTTACATCTGCGGAGGCGTCCACATACTCTGACTAATTTGGCTTTGTGATCATACTCTGGGGCTAGAGTTAGAAGACGACTAGAGTGAGATACAGGTTTACCTAACTGGAGTTGGGCTATTTCTTCTGGGAAGCTTTCAACTTGAGCACGTCTCAGAAGTTCCTGTTCAGCTTGAGTATAGTCGTCAGCAGAGAGTTCACTTTCGTCTGCTCGCCCATGAAGGGAAATAGCAGTAACCTTAATCAGATCTCTAAAGTGAATTGTATCGAGAGATATCTGGGATATCAGTTTGACTGGAGGATAGCGCTCCACAGAAAGTATAACTGGGTGTTCTTAGAGGTCACCTCTGATCCGTCATCCATATAGCGTATGTGTCAAGTTCCTTCTCTCCATTTCTCAAGATCACTTGGCTGACCTTCAAAAGAACTTTGCTGCCTGCAGTTGGTCTGTCCATATACAAAGTCTCTACTTCTGAGTTCACAAGACAACTGTTTTTTGCTGAAGCTTGTGTTTCATGTTTACCTTTGGCATTGAAGTCATGCAGTATTTCTAAACGTCTCTTCACATTTTTTGCATTTGGCTTTAAGATTACATTGTGAGATCTGGTGATCACAGCCACACCTAAAGCACTTCTGATTTGACTTCAGCCAAGACTCCACTTGATCTTGATTCAGCAGTTTGAAATTACTGGTTTAGTCCGTTCGCCACCATGCAAGACAGTAGCAAATCGTTGAACCGGCTTGCAATTCCTTTGCTGTTCTCTCTGTGGCTGAAAGTAGACTCTGCTTACATTACTAACGTACTGTGACTCATCCTCTTGTATTCTGAGCTCATATTCTAGCCAATCGCTGAGTTCCATCAGTGTTGGAACTGGGTTCTGAATGGGGTTAACAAACCATCTGAAGTTTGCTTTAAGATCATGAAGCAATTTGGCAAGGAGACGTGAAACACGTGACCCACATTTGAGCTCTGTCCATCCTTTAGCTCCAAGTTGGTCCAGCATTCCAACTAATGCACGCACTTTGAGGGCAAACATTCTAAAAGATTTAGTGTCACCACTCCTGATTTTTGGGCCATCCATCAATTCTGCAATTCTTTGTAGTGCGAGTTGATGTGGTTGACTATAAAGTGCAGTTAGAGACCTCATGGTGTTGGTGTATGGGTACCTGCTGTTGACGTACAAGTCTGCAATGAGCAAGGCATTCTCCTGTTTCAGATGATCAACAAGTATTTGGTACTTGAAACGTTCTGTAGCCTCGGCAGGTAGCAAATTCTCCAGTGCAATTTTGAGTCGTGCAAACTCTCTGGGATCTTCACTGCAAAAATGAGGAATGGTGGGAATAGGACCTCTGTAGGTGGGCTCTACATGAGGATACGGAAGAGAAGGAGTGCGCATTGGGTGGTATGGCTGATATGTCTCAGGCTAAGCATAATCTGCGTACTGTTGTGGGATCAAGAAGCTTGATTTGTCTGCAGGATTAGGAGCTGATTGACCATAGCCGTCTGAGTGTCTCTCATATGCATGTCCTCATGTGCATGGTGAGCTAATGTATCCCTTGGAGTAAGTCTCTCATCTTGATAGACTGGACTTGTAGCTGGAATCCCATGATAAGGTTGCTGATAACCATATGGTTCAGTGGAAGGGAATTAGCGGACGGGTTTGCAGTTCAGACTATGATCTTTATAAGTCCCATACGTAGCTGCTGTCTCTTGATTGTAGTCCTGAGGCATAAACTGAACAGCTGGGGGATATTGGTTGCGATCTCTTTGGTCAGTGGACATATAGTTATGGCCTCTGTGGTCTGTGTTGTAGTAACCACGTGGTCTATCTATGTGCCTAATACCAGGTTGAGGATATGTAGCATCTTCTTGATGGGCTAGCTTGTGTTGGGATTGAGTTGGTTCATAAGAAGAGAAAGGGTGACTTGAAGTTAGCCGAGTTGCTGAGCCTGGTAGTCTCAGGTCTCCTAGGTTGTCAGTGAGATAATCAATCTCTTGTGACTGACAGAATGAGAATGCAGAAGGTCACCTCGTGAATCTACAGGCAGTGCCCTCATGGGCTGAGGAGGATCGTCTTGATCTCTAGGCAGAACTGGCCTGCCCTCAGTGGCTGCTGTATATGGACTTGAGGAGAGAACTCTCTGATCTGCAAAATCGCCTTGGAGAAGTCCGAGTATGGGGCATTGGCCACGGGAGAACGCAGCCAGTCCATTCTTGTTTGTGGTTAGATTCAACAGCAGTTTGTTGGGCCAGTTGCTCCCCTCCAAGAGATATACAGCTATGTTTGTAAAGGACACCATTGCAGATTCTGACACCATTACATCTGCGAGAGAAAGTCCAAACAAACAGTGAAGAATATCAACTTTGTGGCTTAAAGTGCATGTCTTGTAAAGATGATAGAGTGTATGGTTCAGATCAGCCAATAGCTTACCTGTTCCCTCCTCAGTAACATTCACATTTACAAGAAATGTGTCTTGCATTTGGTCTTCAAATTTGGTGTTGAAAAACACTGACGCATCAACAGTAAGAGAGGCACAGCCCATGGCATTTATCTGGTAGGAGAACAAAGACACAATTAAGTCAAGCACAGGCAAAAGGATAAAAAATAAATAAAATAAATTACTGACCTACCACAAGACAAGAAAAATAAAGCATCACTTACTTGGCACAAGACTCAACTTTCAGTCCCATAACTGCAACGCTGTAGGTCTGCGGTGCGTTTACGGTCACGTCAAACTTGGGCAAACCTAAACCAGAAACAAAGCGCTTTAGATTAAGGCCTCAGATCGGTCATTGAACTTCCCTTACACAACTTACCGTATTTTTTCCACCTCAAAAACTTGGGAGACTGAGTGTTGGGACTCTTCACTCCATGGCTACTCCATTCTGCCGGCGCCTAGGTCTTTGTGTCTGACGGACGGACGGATGCACGCACTGCACGGCAACGGACAACTTCCAGACCGGTCACGTATTAAAAGACCACATTCAGTAACAAAAGCTAGTATAGACCAATACAACACAAGACTACATTTTATCTTTAAGTCATGTACCAATTTCTAGAGCAAGAATCAAACTAACAGACATACAGACACTGAAGTTGCTATAAAAAAAATTCAGGCCCTTGTACTTCAGACACTGGGGTAAACTGAAGTGGCATTCTAATCAGAAGTGCCACACACTGAAATATTCAGTTTAAAAGCCCAAACAAAAACCCTGATTGAGGCACACAGAAATCCTCTCAGCACTCAGACGTCTTCCTGGCTTCATGATCCGGACGCTCTGATCTACAGCACTGAGGCTACACAGAGATCCTGCTTAAGCAGAAATCATCAGAACGTTTCCCTCCGCAGGAACAGCTGTAGCTGGAGAAAACTGCAGACACACCTGGAACAAGGACCAACTTGGCAGCTTGGACAGACGGATGGGCGGGCGGGCGGCTTGGACGGACGGGCGGTTGGGACGGACAGGCGGGCGGCTTTGGACGGATGGACGGGCGGTTTGGACGGACGGGCGGGGCGGTTTGGGGCGGGCGGGACTGGGCGGTTTGGGCGGGCGGGCGCGTTATGGGCGGGCGCGGCGGGTTTGGACGGACGCGGGCGGCGAGTTTGGACGGACGGGCGGGCGGTTGGACGGCACGGGCGGTTTGGACGGACGGGCGGCGCGGCGGCTTTGGACGGGCGTGGCGGTTTGGACGGACGGACGGACGGGCGGGCGGACGGTTTGGACGGACGGGCGGGCGGGCGGCTTGGACGGACGGGCGGGCGGCTTGGACGGAGTAGTACTGCGTACTGTTGTGGGGTCAAGAAGCTTGGATTTGTCTGCAGGATTAGGAGCTGATTGACCATAGCTGTCTGAGTGTCTCTCATGTGCATGGTGAGCTAATGTATCCCTTGGAGTAAGTCTCTCATCTCTGATAGACTGGACTCGTAGCTGGAATCCCATGATGAGGTTGCTGATAACCATATGGTTCAGTGGAAGGGAATTAGCAGACGGGTTTGCAGTTCAGACTATGATCTTTATAAGTCCCATGCGTAGCTGCTGTCTCTTGATTGTAGTCCTGAGGCATAAACTGAACAGCTGGGGGATATTGGTTGCGATCTCTTTGGTCAGTGGACATATAGTTATGGCCTCTGTGGTCTGTGTTGTAGTAACCACGTGGTCTATCCATGTGCCTAATACCAGGTTGAGGATATGTAGCATCTTCTTGATGGGCTAGCTTGTGTTGGGATTGAGTTGGTTCATAAGAAGAGAAAAGGGTGACTTGAAGTTAGCCGAGTTGCTGAGCCTGGTAGTCTCAGGTCTCCTAGGTTGTCAGTGAGATAATCAATCTCTTGTGACTGACAGAATGAGAATCCAGAAGGTCACCTCGTGAATCTACAGGCAGTGCCCTCATGGGCTGAGGAGGATCGTCTTGATCTCTAGGCAGAACCGGCCTGCCCTCAGTGGCTGCTGTATATGGACTTGAGGAGAGAACTCTCTGATCTGCAAAATCGCCTTGGAGAAGTACGAGTACGGGGCATTGGCCGCGGGAGAACGCAGCCAGTCCATTCTTGTTTGTGGTTCGATTCAACAGTAGTTTGTTGGGCCAGTTGCTCCCCTCCAAGAGATATACAGCTATGTTTGTAAAGGACACCATTGCAGATTTTGACACCATTACATCTGCGAGAGAAAGTCCAAACAAACAGTGAAGAATATCAACTTTGTGGCTTAAAGTGCATGTCTTGTAAAGATGATAGAGTGTATGGTTCAGATCAGCCAATAGCTCACCTGTTCCCTCCTCAGTAACATTCACATTTACAAGAAATGTGTCTTGCATTTGGTCTTCAAATTTGGTGTTGAAAAACACTGACGCATCAACAGTAAGAGAGGCACAGCCCATGGCATTCATCTGGTAGGAGAACAAAGACACAATTAAGTACAAGCACAGGCAAAAGGATAAAAAAAAAATAAAGAATTGACCTACCACAAGACAAGAAAAATAAAACATCACTTACTTGGCACAAGACTCAACTTTCAGTCCCATAACTGCAACGCTGTAGGTCTGCAGTGCATTTACGGTCACGTCAAACTTGGGCAAAACTAAACCAGAAACAAAGCAGTTTAGCTTAAGGCCTCAGATCTGTCATTGAACTTCCCTTACACAACTTACCGTATTTTTTCCACCTCAAAAACTTGGGAGACTAGTGTTGGGACTCTTCACTCCATGGCTACTCCATTCTGCGGCGTCTAGATCTTTGTGTCTGATGGACGGGACGGCACGCACGGACGCACAGATGCACAGACGACACGGACGCACGGACGGACTTCTGACCGTCATATTAAAAGACCACATTCAGTAACAAAAGCTAGTATATACCAATACAACACAAGACTACATTTTATCTTTAAGTCATGTACCAATTTCTAGAGCAAGAATCAAACTAACAGACATACCGACACTGAAGTTGCTATAAAAATTCAGGCCCTTGTACTTCAGACACTGGGGTAAACTGAAGTGGCATTCTAATCAGAAGTGCCACACACTGAAATATTCAGTTTAAAAGCCCAAACAAAAAACCTGATTGAGGCACACAGAAATCCTCTCAGCACTCAGACGTCTTCCTGGCTCCATGATCCGGACGCTCTGATCTACAGCACTGAGGCTACA
The DNA here is from genome assembly GCA_030378365.1 of Hybognathus amarus. Classification (NCBI taxonomy): domain Eukaryota; kingdom Metazoa; phylum Chordata; class Actinopteri; order Cypriniformes; family Leuciscidae; genus Hybognathus; species Hybognathus amarus. The sequence continues at coordinate 6,460 of JAQIUQ010004808.1, forward strand.
CAGAGATCCTGCTTGAGCAGAAACCATCAGAACGTTTCCCTCCGCAGGAACAGCTGTAGCTGGAGAAAACTGCAGACACACCTGGAACAAGGACCAACACGCTGTAGGACACACACCAACATTCCCAAATTGAAAAATAGCCACATCATACAGTACCTGGTTCTGGAAACACATATCAGTGTCAAACGGCACACTAGCAGCAACTTCATTCTCACTGGGAAGAACTGTAGAGTAGAGCAGAATCTGCTGTCGAGTATCGCTGTAGAGCAGAATCTGCACTGCTGGAGCCATATCGACGCTGACAGACAACTGGAACGTCATGGAGCCGCTTGTGACAGCATCAACAGCCTTTGCTTTAACCGTCTGAAATCCATGGAGGACAATCACTCCTTTGGATAAGACCTGACAGAAGACATAGGTGTGCAAGTTGCAGAGCAGCAGAACAAACAGACCAGCAAATTTAACAACAAAACTAATGTCCACTTACCATATAGATTGTCAGCGCTGTAGCTACCAGCCTCTCCAACAAATGAATACTCCACCGTCACTGGAAACGAAGCACAACATTTGAGCGGCTGATTGAGCTTCACTATAGTCAGTTCACTAAACGATGGCTTGTCGGGAGAAACAGGTAGGAGAAGCTGAACAAACCTTGTATCTGTAGTGAAGTATGGCAGTTTAGAACCATAAAAAAGCTGTGGATTAGCAGTCACCTGGGGAAGATCAAACTTAATCAGTATCATGCTAGAGAAAGTCTTAATTTTTACAAAATACAAGTCGTACCACCAGATTCAGATCAGCCTTAAGATTAGCAGTGTTTAGGGAGAACGCAGCCCGTCCATTCTTGTTTGTGGTTAGATTCAACAGCAGTTTGTTGGGCCAGTTGCTCCCCTCCAAGAGATATACAGCTTTGTTTGTAAAGGACACCATTGCAGATTGACACCATTACATCTGCGAGAGAAAGTCCAAACAAACAGTGAAAAATCAACTTTGTGGCTTAAAGTGGATGTCTTGTCTGGTCAAATTATGAAGCAGACTGTATAGAAATGGATCACAGCACACTTCCACTAAGGCTTGACCAGGTACAGGTTGGCCATATGCATATCTGGGAAACATCATAACAAGATAAAGAACTGACCAACCACAAGACAAGAAAATAAGGCATCACTCACTTGGCAAAAGACTCAACTTTCAGTCCTATAACTGCAACGCTGTAGGTCTGCTGTGCGTTCACGTCAAACTTGGGCAAAACTAAACCAGAAACAAAGCGCTTTAGATTAAGGCCTCAGAGTCATTGAACTGCCCTCACACAACAACTTACCGTATTTTTTCACCTCAAAAACTTGGGAGACTAGCTCCATGGCTACTCCATTCTGCTGACGCCGGGCCTAGTCGCGGTCGCCTAGGTCTTTGTGTCTGACTGCCTCATCGCTTCTCTGGCTACGTGGTGTGCTCCACCTCCATCACCTCCGGTAATCCCCTTGGTAATGTTGGGACTCTTCACTCCATGGCTACTCCATTCTGCAACTCCGCAGTGGGATGCAGTCCTGACTGTGGGCTGGGTGTCTGTCAGCTTTTCCCTGCTCAAGGCCATCCCTCCTGGCTGTCACCACCACCTGCACCAACCTTTCCTCCAAGCTACGGACGGGCTGGCTGAGCTGGATGGATGGGTGGTGGTGGGCTGGCTGGCACCGTATGGATGGTGAGCTGGATGGATGGATGGGTGATAGCGGCATGGATGGATGGATGGGTGGACAGGTGGATGGGATGGGTGGGTGGTGGATGGGATGGTGCTGGCTGGACTGGATGGGTGGGCTGGATGGATGGATGGTGGCTGGCTGGATGGACTGGATGGGTGGGCTGTGGATGGATGGGTGCGGCTGATGGATGGGCTGGTGGGCTGGGATGGATCGGGTGGCTGGCAATGGGATGAGGCTGGACTGGATGGATGGGCTGGAGGTGGATGGGATGGATGGCGGTGAGTGGATGGAGCAATGGGTGAAGCGTGGATGGATGGATGGGTGGAGTGGATGGATGGATGGGTGAGATGGATGGATGGATGGGTGGCTGGCAATGGTGATGGATGGGGCTGGCATGGATGGATGGATGGGTGAGTGGATGGATGGATGGATGGGTGGAGTGGATGGATGGATGGGTGGGATGGATGGATGGTGGCTGGTATGGATGGATGGGGCTGGAGTGGATGGATGGGTGGGTGGATGGATGGATGGGGTGAGTGGATGGATGGATGGGTGAGTGGATGGATGGATGGATGGATGAGTGGACTGGATGGATGGGTGAGTGGATGGATGGATGGTGGCTGGATGGATGCGATGGGCTGGATGGATGGATGGGCTGTAGCTGGATGGATGGGATGGTGGCTGGACGGATGGATGGTGGCTGTGGATGGATGGGCTGGATGGATGGTGAGCTGGATGGAGCGAGTGGGCTGGATGGACTGAGCGAGCTGGATGGACGAGCGGGCGGCTTGGACGGACGGACGGGCGGCTTGGACGGACAAAAGACACGTCCCTTAGACTAGTTAGGGACATTGAAACTACAAGCCATTGGATAAAATGAAGTCTTTTGTGTTGTAATGGTCTATACTAGCACCCGCAGGCGTTCGTCTGGAAGGAATGTGGCTTAGCTGGAGGACAATAAAAAGCCGAAGAGAACCATACAAAAGGTTGGTGCAAATGGTGGTGACAGCCAGGGGGCTGGCCTTGAGCAGGGAAGGGCAGACGGAGACCCAGCCCACAGTCAGGACTGCATCCCAAGGCGGTGTCGCAGAATGGAGTAGCCATGGAGTGAAGAGTCCCAACACTACCAAGGGGATTACCAGAGGTGATGGAGGTGGAGCACACCACGTAGCCAGAGAAGCGATGAGGCAGTGAGACACAAAGACCTAGGCAACTGCGACTAGGCCACAGCGCCGACCACCTGAAGTGGAAGCAGCGATCCTGAGGTTAGAGGCTGCAGCAACCATAGATGGCGGTGGAACCTGAGGGAGGGCGGAGCTAGTCAAAGGCAAAAGAGGTGGAGAGCCATAGGGCAGCGAATGGGCCGCAAGTCCTTGGCAAAGAAGATGTAATGTTCCAACAGAGGGAGGCCGAATGGCCGATGGTCCACACTGAAAAAAAAAAAAAAAAAACACAGGACCATCATCCATTTGATCACTGGATAGCAAACAAACCAAGAGTAGTAATGGTGTTAAAGGAAAGCTTCAATGGTTCACAAAGCTTATTTTCACCATCTATACAGTTTAGTAAACAACTCCAACATAAAAACAGAATGCTTCTGTTCACTTCAAAGCCTAATGGTAGGCTACTTACCTGGTTCTTTAAGTCCATCAACAGCAAAGAGAAAAAGGATGACAATGAGCTTCTTCCAAACACAAATCTCCTCACAGCCATGCGGACAGCTCACCCAAAACTAACCCTTATCAAGCCACTCTTCAGACTCTAATATATCAGGAACGCATTCATCTTGTTAATTCAATTAATTAACCACCACCTGGCAGTAATTAATGTTATCATTTGATTAGGAGTACCAACTGGCATTGATTTGAAACATGACATATTATGGAGGTTAGCAGACGAATTTTCTAGTTGCCATAAACACTATAGAATTTTAAAATATATATAGCTTATATATTGAAGATATACTGAACATTTATTTAGCAAAAGTACATAGCAAAAGTAAGTTTCTTGTGTTAATTTTAAACAAGTCTGATATTATTTTATCTTATATCTGTTAATTAACAGTTGAGATAGTTTTTGAATGCTGGTGTGACAGCAGAAGACAGACTAGCCGGGTTTAAATCCTATATTTAAGAGAACTTTGTCCCAGTTGTGCAGGCGGGGCATGTCACACTGTTGCAATGAGCAAATGATTAGAATTATTGCTTTTCTACTCTATACTTGTATGAACTCTATTGAGAAACCATGAGAAAACGGTGAATAAATTCTAAGATTCAATGTTCAGAAATTATTAATAGATGGTGCCGGAGTGCCTGCAGTTCATCACAGTGAGTCTCATTCATGAAACGTTCGTAAATATACGAGTAAATATGAGGGTGATTTGCGCGTAAATAGACATGGGATGCGCGTGCGCGTTCATTCTCACTTACAATAAATCAAGTCCATCATATCCGACTGACATCTATATATAGGCATATAATAGCCTAACATGAAAGCGAATTTGATTAACTTCATTGTCTGTTCAGGTGTAGGCTACTGGACAGAAATTCATCTTTGACACTGGCACAACAACCACGTTACCACATAAAAAACACATAAGAAATAAATAATTAATACACACTGTTATGTGGATAGCAGATGAGCCCAATTGCAGTATGCAAACACACAACGTTTAGCCTAATAACAGAAAACTGGGAAAACAAAACCCACGAGGGGGCAAACAACACTGGTAGGGAAAATAAAGACTAACACTAGACTAAAAATTTGACATTAAACTATACAGCAACAAGACAATATTACAAGATCACAACTTCGTTAAGACAAGGTAGCATGGACATGGCACAGTACAGCAAACACATAGGGAGAAACAGACATTGACAGCAGGTGACATAGATGAAGCAATGATGACAAAACGAGGGTAACAAGCGGGTGGGGCCAGAGAACGAGACACCGCAAACACACACAGCCCAAACACAAGGCCATGTGCCTGCACACAAAACAAGGATCTGTCATGATCCTGCCTCAAGAGTAGGACAAGAGGGCAGAATCATGACACATACATAAGTTAAATTAATAGCCTACAGTATGTGCAAATTCACACACCTCAATTGAGAATTCAGTTTAAAACAGTCACCGTCAATGGAACAAATGATCTCTTTCCTCTTGGCGAGCGGTATCCGTAGTCTGCGCCCGGAAGGAAGGATCTCGAAGCAGGAATGGAGGGGATATGAGACTGGTCTGAATATATTAATAATGACCTTTTCTCAAAAAAAAAAAAAAAAATATTGTGAATAGCTCTTGTAATGTGCTCTGTTTTTGGCCGGTGATCTTATTTGCTTCATTGATTAGCCTACTCGTGTTAGTTTATTCTTCTGTTTCACTGTAATACCATGAAACAATATTATAAGTTAAAACACTTTCAATCATTGATCTATAAACAATGGTTAAGAGCCTCCTTTCACTGTCAAAATGTCTTAACTTCCTAAGTAGACTCAAACGCTGTCTAGTTTTCTTATGTAGCCCATAAAATCCAAAAGGAAATTTTATCATCAATGATTGTACCACGATTGCTCTATCTTTACGCCTTTTAACATTATTACAATATATTCCTATTTAACACAGATGTCATTTGCTAATTACATAAACTATAAGCTCAATTCATAAGTATAAATATATATTTAGAACATGTATAAGTATATATATATATATATATATATATATATATATATATATATATATATATATATATATATATATATATATATATATATATATATATATATACATATACATATATATATATATATACATATATATATATATATATATATATATATATATATATATTTATTTATATATGTATGGTCCTCTGAACGTGTTCACCATTATCAGCCTTTCACCGTTTGTATCACTCCGCCTGTCTGTGTTTGTCCAACTTGCATCATTAAGCCAGAAGGTGGTGACAAGTGACAGTCTTTATGAGTGCACAATTGTACTTTAACTTAACAGATTAATGCCAAAAATATTGATTAGCTAACCTTAGAAAGAACCTAGTTGCTGAAACCAATCTTTAATGCTAATATATAAATTGCTCCTTTTCCTCTGGACACAAAAAGATTGCACTGGTGTTTGATTGAAATAACATCTATGTAAAATAATCCTTGAAAGAGTTCTCATTAAGGCCATTCCTATTTGAAATTTGTGATTGTGTATTGTCAACAATAAGCAGAATCATTCTGCATTTGCATCCAAGCGTGGATCATTCATTTCAAAATCCTCATTCAATCTGTAATATTTTATGCTACTGCCCACTGACATGCTTTTAAAGCTATTGTTATACCATTTTTATGACCTTCAAACACCTTAAAATGCACAAATGTAGGTATGAGAAATCTCACCTTTGCATGTGTGTGACTGTGTGGTAATGTGGGCTGGTGTGGTTATAGTGCCAGGGATGTTTTTTCTCAGTCTGCCCCTGCGTATAGGCCTGCAATATACATTATTCTCTGTATCTGAATCATGTCATCTTATTACCCCACCCCAGCCCCTGATGTTTCGGATTCAGCCCCTGATGTTTTTAAAACCTAGAAACGCCCTGGTTAGTTCACCCAAAAATGAAAATTCTGTCAAGTATTTACTCACCCTCATGTTGTTCTAAACCTCTGAAGTGTATATTTGTTCTGCTGAACACAAAGGAACATATTTGAAGAATGTTTTCAATCAAACAGATCTCAATCCTATTGACTGACCATAGTAGGAAAAAAATACATACTATGGTAGTCAATGGGGATTGAGATGTGTTTGATTAAAACATTTTCATTTTTGGGTGAACTAACTCTTTAAATACAAACTAGTGTAAGCTCCTGTTTTCAGGTTGAATCATAGACTGTACAAAATTACAAAGTATGAACAAAACAATAGTATTCTGACACTCAAACAATATGTCTTTGTTGAGCATTTACAAAAAATAAAAAATAATAAAACATTGATCTTATAGGAAGCTGGTTCTCTCAAACACTTTCTCTCATTCTCTTTCTCAAAAGCTTTTATGTTGGAACATGGCAGTAGGGATTTGGTCCCATTCAGACATAAGATCACCAGTGTGTTCAGGCACTGATCGAGTCTCACAGTCAGCAATCCAATTCACCCTATAGGTTTTCAAATGGGGTTCAGGTCCAGACTTTGTTTAGGTTTACATTATCACACCAGGGTCAGTAGAACATTTGTCTATGCACAGGGACATTGTTATGCTGGAGCAGAAAACAACTGTCCTCAAACTGATTATAATATAACTAATATAATATATGTATAATGTAATGCAAATCTTATTTGCTTTAGTTTTTTGCTAATATTTATTTTTATACTTTTACAGTTTACATTTTGCGAGACAAAATCCTTTCCCTGTCAATATTGTTCAACATGACCATGAGTATTTATCTAAATAACAATACTGTACATATATTATCAACTTTCATGTTGTTTAAAATAAATCATTTGATTACGGAGATCATATCTAACCCTGTTAAGGAATTATGTCATTTTGATGCCATAATTTAAATATTGAAGTGTGTGTATCTCATCAAAGAATGGAGGTTCATAGAGTTGAGAAATATTTGAAGAATGTTGAGTGGTTTAGGAAGAACACAAACAAATAGAAATTGGAGTTTCACAATTTTATTAGTTGTTTTTATCATAACAAAAATGAAATGATCTTAAAAACACCCTCAAAGTTGATTTTAGCAACAGTAATACATGTTCATTCAGTTTGTTAGTGAGTATAAATACAAAAGCTGCAGGTAAACATCAGGTCTGAACCGCCCTGAGGCAGAGGTTGATGAACAGATCTTCATAAACTACAGCTGAAGGGGAAAGGAGAGCAAGGAAAGAGCCAGTGTCGGCAACTGAGAATAAAGGTCACGCAGAGCAAAACTGGTCTGATATCAGATCTTTGTCACAATCTGCCTTGCGCATCTGTAAGTCTCTGTTGAAGACTGGCTTAGATGCCATTGTTGGAATACCAGCATGCAAAACACAACAGATGCTGGTGTCCAGTAAGGCAGTTTTTTTTCCAGATTTGCTTCTGCGTGACCTTTAACCTCAGGAACCACATGTCTGTATAGCTGTCCCTGTAGGTGCAGATGACCCAACAGCACCCTCAGACTCTGGAGCTTCCATTAATGCACTGTCAGGTGCATTGCTCTTCTTTTTACCTGAAACACACAAACAAGTCCGGCAACTTCAGTGACTTTCGAAAACACCCTTTGTGCATTCATTTATGATCGGTACAACGTGGATGAACTATTGCACAGTGATGTCCTTTGCCTCATTTAGATAAGGCTATTGAGTAATAAAACACTGAGATACACTGTCACTCTATATACTTCCTAAGTAGAGTGCAACACATGTGTTCCAGAAGTAAGAACTTCATTCATTTTCTCCATAAGGACATATATTTTGAATGATAATTTAAAACCTTAAACGACAGATCTACTGTGACTGTGAGCTACGAGGTTGTTAATCCATGGTTCTCCTGAAGCACTCAGTTTTTTCCATAAAATAATATAATAATTATAATACATGTATTATTTATTATAAAAATATAATAATAAAAATAGGGCTGTCAAACAATTAATCATGATTAATCGCATCCAAAATAAAAGTTTGTGTTTACATAATATATGTGGGTGCACTCTGCATTATTATTTTATATATATATATATATATATATATATATATATATATATATATATATATATTTTTTTTTTTTTTTTAATAAAATATAATATAATATATATATATATATATATATATATATATATATATATATATATATATATATATATATATATATATATATATGTGTATGTATAATATATTTATAAAATATTTTAATAAAATATAATATAAAATATAATATATTTATAATATATTTATAATATATATATATATATATATATATATATATATATATATATATATATATATATATATATACACACACACATGCTTGTATATATTTAATAAATATTTTCATGTAAATACTGTATATAGATTTATATATAATTTATATTATATATAAATTAAAAAAAATCTTAAATTTACATGCATGTGTGTATTTATATATGTACAAAATAATTATACAGAGTGCACCCACATATATTAAGTAAACACACAAACTTTTATTTTGGATGTGATTAATCGCATTAATCGTTTGACAGCCTAAATAAAAAATAATATTGTTTAACAATGGAATTGCTGGTGAAAAATTACATTATCCATGATGATGCTTGTACAGAAAACAAAACCAATCAGAGTCAAAAAAGCAACACGCTCCAAAATAGATATTTAGCCCCGCCCACATCCACTTATCTATGAAAGAAGTAATCGTTTTTTAATTCGATTATGCTGTTCGCAATGCTTTGTGGGATTGTAGTTTATTCACTGCCACTACCATTAGGTACACAGTCTTGTAGTTTTTCTCTTTTTCTCGTTCAATTATATAAAGAAAAAAGTTTTTTTAACATTCGGAACCAGCGCCACTGAAAAGGGGGCGGTAACTGTTGAATTGACTTTACATAAAAATATCTATTAATTTAAACTCACCTTTAGCCAGGCTACATGGTGTGAGCACAGGTTGTTCTGTTTGCTCTCCCTCTTTAAGGGAAGCCCTGATCTTGCGCACCACATAGACGCTGGCTGTAAAGGAAATGTTGCAAGTCATCACACAAATACAACACAAATCACTACACTGCTATACTGTGTACTCATATAAAGCACAATTATATTACCATAGGCCTACATGATGTACAATTGTATATAACGTTACATGAAACCATGTCAAGAAATGCGATTTAAAAAATAAATAAAAAAATAAAATAAAGGGGAATAACAGGAAATAAATGTTAAACGCGTAAAAAGAACTAATAAGTCTTACCTTTTATCAGAAGTCATACCATGGTGTAGATAAAATGTAACGGACTCTACAGTTTGTACTGTATTCCGTTTCCTACCCAGCAGTTTGCCTTGAAACACACGTCTTTACAGGTTATGGATGATACTGTTGTTTTCCGGGAGTGCCCTGCCTAGTATGATCACCAGTTGATGTTATGAAAAAGATGTTACGTATGGTTACTGTTGCATTTATCATCAATGTTACAACGCACTCATCATTGATTGGCTCCTCGTCACTTACGAGGAGTTGTTCACCAATCGCTGTTAAATGCGCTTAGATGATATAACCCAACACAGCCAATCAGGAAAGCAGAACAGCGAAATAACAGCTATCCTTTTGCTTATAGTTTATTGAACACTTTAAATTATATTTAAATACACTTTTAGAATCACATTTTTGGATTCGTATTTCATAAAGTTAGCTATAGAGCGATAAATATAGTCTATTTCTGACGAGAATATAATGTTTACACTTCTGTTCTGTCCACACGGTGTCAGTATTGTTTAAATTAGATTTCGTAAGACAAAGTTACACAAACAAGACTCAAACTCTTAAGCTTATATAAAGGAGCTTTTATAACGCTCTTATCATGGGAAGCATGTCTTAATCCACAGTGCTTTCTCATTAATCATCCTGACTTAAGTGCTGGGATTCAATATCTAGAAAGAACTCAGTTAATAGCTGATTAACTAAAGTTAGAGTGCTAACTCGTTCCACTAGGCAAAATACACAAACACAAGAGAAATGTTATTAGATTTGTATTAAAAATTTGTTGAATATGTAAACAATACAAAAATATAGCATATATTTTCATAAATATGATAGTAAAACAAGCTCAAATTTTCTCAAAGTATATAATGTCTGAAATATTCAGAAGAAGCAGTCTTTGATTCCATTATTTACAAGCAAATATATTACTTTCAGGTGGTAAGCTTTCCCACATTAATACAGTACAAACAAATGCTATGATACTACCCATCATTAAAGGCAAAGGAATACGTTCTATCAACCATTTTCTTTTCTGTTTTGAAATAATCGTAATACATATTTTAAAATGTTGACAAAAGATGCAACCAAAAAATCTGAATGAAACTCTTTAAAGGCACACACGTACATACTTCTTTTTTAAACACTTTCCAAGGGTCCCCTGTCTTTTAAGATCATGTTCGGACTGTAAAAGATGACATTGTTGTCCTCATCATCAGAATCAGAGTGTGTATCAAGGTCATGTGTGTATCTTACATTCGTGGCATGGTACTCTCCAATCCTTGTGCTGTCGCACAGTCGAGAACTGGATCGCCATCTGTGGAAAACATATGCGTCACATAATTGAGAAATTGAAATAAACTGCAAAAATGTGTCTGGTTATGCATAATGATAGCATCCATAGCTGAGACCGGTGAGTGTGAACTGTACCTTTATTCCTGTTGAACTCAGTTGACTCCAGGTGTCCTTACCGAAGACGAGAGCATTTGCAAGTCCATGCAATGGTGCACTGAGCACGTGCAGTAGTGTCAGAGAAAACACAGGGTCCTCTGGGTAAGCAGCATTATGAAGTCTGCAGAAATAGAGATCATGCTCACAAGCACAAAGATGCATCCAAAACCATAAGGTATGTGATCAGCTAACATGTGAGACACTTCATTTCAGAAAATATGGAAATTCATATAAATACAGATCACATCCATGGGGTTCAGTATGTAAAATGTGGCAAAAGAAACACACAATTACCGATTTATGAGGGGGAAGATAGAGACAAGCAGATAGACAGAGGGATACCACTTCAACGGTCTGATCTCTTCAGCTAGAGAGATCTGCAGGAAGAGGTAATGATACATTACTGATATAAACCAGTGGATGGCAGGACTATAATACATGCACTAATACACACACTTACCTTCCTCCTCTCTCTTTCAGGATTAAAGGTGCCTAACCAGGACCGCATCTGAAATAAAAGACAGTAACTTTAACAGTAACCTAATGAATGGATCATTAATATGGTGTATACTGTACAATGCTCAATGTCCCACCATAAGACCAGTGCAGATTACATGGGTGTGTGCACGTTTGTGAGCAGGTATAGCCTGATTTATTGCGTCAGTGTCTGGAAGAATCTGCCAGACGTGCAAAAAGTTCACTTTCAGCCTTACGGCACGAACAGCATTTTCAGAGAACAAGGAGGTGCTTTCTCAAGATGAATTTGAATTAGACACCCAAGTTGCACCTAAAATTGAAATGCAATCAAACTATGGAAGTAGTGGGACAATTTTTTAGCTGATGTTTGTGAGCAGTGTTGGGCATGTTACTTAAAAAAAGAAATTAGTGTTATAGTTACTAGTTACTTTTCACAGTTAGTAACTGAATTCAATCATTATAAAAGTAACTAATTACCAGAGAAAGTAACTATTGCGTTACTTAAAAAAAAGTTAAAATAGGCCTGTCAAATAACTTGGATGCACCCAATATTAAATATGGTAAATTAATGAAATGGACGCTATAGAAAAAATGATTATTATAAAACATTGTACACTAATCTACACTATTGGAATGTTGCTGTGGGACAATGTGAGAGACACCAATAAAATTAAATGTATTATTTTAAATATTTTCATTACTATAGTAGAACACTACAAACATAATTTAGGTTTAAGGTTTAGAACTTTTAATATGGCACAGACCACAACTGGCCAACAAATGAGTCAAAAATAAATTAAGCTTAAATGTACCAAAAATAAATAAATAATAATACAAAAATATACATACAGTCTTTGAAGTGAAAATTAAAATGATACAAAGTTTAAGCAAGAAGTGCTCCCAGAACCCGACTCTCCAGAACGTTTCCCTGCAGGTTATTTTTTAGATTTTATTTGTATAACCATGTAAATTAATTTAAAACGTTGCAGATGATATAATTATAAAAAAAATATATAATGCTCGGACACACTCGGTCTCTCTCGTACAGTCGAGCGCGCTCTCGGACACACTACCTCACCCATTGTCGAGCGTGCTCCCGGAGTTCGCTTCGGCGCCAGTCCGGCGTCTCATAAACACACACACCAGAGAAAAAACTTTGCAGGTCCTATGGCGGAGAGAGAGCCAACTTGGATGGAAACCGCTTCAGTGAGCTCAATTAGGCTATAGTAACGCCGCATTTTATTGTCATTAACTGTAACGCGCTGTAACGGGGAAACAGCAATTCATTTGATTACTTGTTACTGACAAAGATAATGCCGTTAGTAACGCCGTTTATTTATGACGCCATTATTACCATCACTATTTGTGAGTCACATTCACGTACCCTCTCGTTGGCCACACAGATGATTCGAGCATAACAGCAGATCATGAGGATAATCAGGCTAAACAGAGGGACGTACCATCTGCAAAAAATACAAACAAAGAAACACTTTACACCTCAAACAAGACAATACACAAACAGTATGTATGTATGTATATGTATATGTGTGTATATGAAGAGTTCAGATGCAAAAGCCTCTAAGTGCCATTTGAAATTTTCTTCTAAAATGACCATTTTTATTAAGCTCGTATATTTAAGTTCAGTAATTTCACTTAAATGGCAATGAAGATTACCTATTAATTGTCATTTAATTGTAATTACTGAACTTAAATATACAAGCTTGATAAAAATGGTCATTTTAGAAGAAAATTTCAAATGGCATTTAGAGGCTTTTGCACCTGAACTCTTCATATATATATGTATATATATATATATATATATATATATGATATACATATACATATACATATATATATATATATATATATATTAGGGATGGGCAACAATTAATCGCGATTAATTCGATCCAAAATAAAAGTTTGTCTTTACATAATATATTTGTGTGTAGTGTGTATAATTAATTTGTATATATAAATACCCACACATGCATGTATATATTTAAGAAAAATGTGTTATTAATATATCAAATATTTATATTTATGTATAATATTAATTATATATAAATATATATAAAGTATATACATGCATATATTTCTTAAATGTATACATGCATGTGTGTGTATTTATATATACAAATTAATTATACACACTACACACAAATATATTATGTAAACACAAACTTTTATTTTTGATCGATTAATCGCGATTAATCATTTGCCCATCCTAATATATATATACACACACACACACACAACACTGGTAAACACTGGCTACAGATTTATTTAGAAACCTAAAATGCATGAATGCTTTTTGCATTACATCTCTCTCTCTCTAATGCAAAAGCATGCATTTTAGGTTTCTAAATATATCTGTGGCCAGTGTTTACCACTGTGTTCAATAGCACAACAATAAACTTTACATAGAATGAAAAATATTCTAAGCTGCTCAAGCATGCACAAAAACCTGTCCGATTGAGAACGGAAATTCCTGAGATTCAAGCATGATGAGCTGTGTGAACCTCTGAAATGTGATAAAACTCATAGCATAGTTGCAAAACTCTAACCCAGATTCATCCCTTGACAACACACATCTTACACATGTTGAACATTACAAACTTACATGCCAAACCTCCACCGAACATGATTATCTGTAATCCAACTGCAGGAAAGGAATGAGATATTAAGGACTGATGACTACTGTAGTGATACAACTGCAATTAAGAATAAGTAAAAAATGAAAGGTCATATACCACCAGGCTCCAGCAGGACCGTAGTATCCAGCCATCAGTGGGAGGGTGGACATGAGCAGAGGAACACCCCATGCCACCACATGGTATGGTCTGAGAAGCACATGCAGATGTTAGGAGTACGTATATATATTACACACAACTCATTTTTTTTTGTGTGCGTGTGTGTGTATTGTATATTGACTCACATCTCATAATGTTCAGTTCTGATTTCTCTCACCAGGTTCAGGTAGAGATTGAAAGTAATAAGACACACCCACACCAGTGCAGCCCAGTCTAAAACAAAGTAAAAAAACCATAACAACAACAGCAATTTATCATGACATCAGTCTACAAAGGATGTCATCTTTCTATTTTGATGCAATGCAGTTTCTAGAGTTACTTCATATTCACAATTGTCTGGAATAAATTCACATTTTATTCACAAATATCATACTGTGCATGTTGTTTTGTGTGTGTGTGCGTGTGCGTGTGCGTGAAATTTGGGGCTAAAATGTCTTCTGCTAGTTACAACTCATCAGAAAACTCATCAACAAGTCAACAAATCAGAAAAAGCAATGTAAAATTTGTACATACAAAATTGACTATTTGTAAAATGCAATGAAAACAAGAATTTGTTCATTCTATTTAACCTTTTATTAGCTGTAATTTACGCTGCACATTTCAGCTTCTACTACAAGAACCAATGAGGTTCATTCTTGTGTTACACAGCACTTTTGAGCTTCCGCAAGACATTTATCGTGCACCAAGCGGGTTCAGTTGAGTTTCTGTTTATGTTCGCTGATTAAAGTTTGTGATTAAAAGCCCAAATTCAATCTGTTCATCATAAAAAGTGATCAAGTCTATTCAGAAAATTTGGACTACAATTCTTAATTCTTATGAATTACTTTTACAATCTGAACTTTTTGAAGCATCAAAATGGTAGTTTCGTAGCTGTCTGTGGAGAGTACAGGAAGCTCTCAAATCTCAAAATAAAAGAGGGGAGTAATTAATGCCTTACCAATTGTTTGGTGAACTGACCTTTTAATATGACAGTACACATATAAACAAACATCTTTTAATCAGTTGCAAAATTTACCAAAATATGTGAGCCACCACGCTTGAAAATTACACAGAGAACCCTCTGAATGAGACTCTCCCTGCAGGAGAGAGGAAAAGAAAAGGGGCAATAAAATAAAGCTATTAAGGATGAATTTTTCTTTTTTAAAAGTCTTCAACAAACATTTAGTTTGAATAATTACTCTCTGAGTCTGCCTACATATGCATCTCTCTCTCAAACATACACACAAATGAATCAACACAACTTACCATAACATATGCAACACTGTCAAAAAATGCAGCTACTGTCAGACTGACTACCATTTTCTGGGGAAAAAGGAGAGAAGAGAGATTATAACAAGGATAAAAGAGAAATGTTTTTTAAAATAATTCATAATAAAATAAACAACATGACAGAATATGACAATTACTAGAACTTTACCGAATTGTGGGGTAATTACACTACCATTCAAAAGTTTGGAGTTTTTTATGTTTTTGAACGAACTTCTTCAACCAGACTGCACTTTTCAATTTAAAATAACAGTTTACACTATTTTATCACTTTATTTTGATAGTCTCTTGTGAAAATTCTGTTGACTGTAAAAAAATTTGCAACTACATGTCAAGTAACTCTCATTAATATATTAGTAGCAGACTATCTGCTAACTCTTTATTGTGATGGTCCACCAACAGACATTCTACTGACAATAAGTAACTTTGACACTAATTGTCAACTTATTCTAACCCTTACCCAAAATAGTCTACGTTGAATACTGCTAATGCTTGACTAACTCTCTAATGAGAGTTAACAGACATGTAGGTGCAATTTGAAATGAGTTTACTTATTTTAATACATTAAAAAAGAGATTCCTGTAAAGGGCCTTTACAGGAATCTCTTTTTTTAATGTATTAAAATAGTAAACTTGGTTTCAAATTGCTAAAGGCAAAACAAAATTTACCCAGTCTTCAATATGTTATAATAATTTCAATGTTATGATTTGTTGCACAAGAAACATTTTATCATCATCAACGTTGAAAATAGTTGTGCTGCTTTTTTATAACGAAACCATGCTGAATAATATTAATTTGAAGTAAAAAATATATTAAAAAATCATACTGTACATACTGTACCTGAGCCAAGAGTTATATCTGCGCAGAAGCCATATCACAAAGAGCATGAAAAAGCTACAGATAGGAAATATTAAGTTAGTTAAGATAAGAATGCTCAAAAATCACCTTAAAACAACAAAGCTCTGTGCAACATACATCGACTCACCATGCCACTAATGAAAATGTCCCTGTGGCTCTTTTCACTTTTAGAATCACATCCTGAGGATTAATATACATACATAAATAAAATGAAAAATAAAATGATAACCAGTAAGGAAAGTTATAAGATATTAAAGGGATAGGCCTAGTGCACCCCAAAATGTAAATTATCTCTTCATTTACCCACCCTTGTGTTAAACTGGGTCTTAAAGCTGTTTGGGTTTATTGAATGTTTTTAACTAAACAGTTGCTGGGGCACCATTGAATTCCTTTTTGTCCATACTATGGAAGTCAATGGTGCCCCACAACCATGTGGTTAATACAAACATTTTTCCTAATATCTTATTTTGTGTTTCAGCAGAAATTAATTCATACAGGTTTGGAACAACTTGAGAGGGAGTTAAATGTTGACAGAATTTTCATTTTTTGGGTGAACTATCCCTTTAATTTCATGAAGTCCTACTGAAGAAGGCTTTCAAAAGCATGTTAACAAATTGTTCTTTTCATTTTAAATAGACGTTTTGATTCCCCTATAATTCTTTACATTTTTTTAACACTTTTAGATACTTTGCAACCCTTCACTGAAAGAAATGTAAACCATTTTCCTCCTCGTGTGTTGGGTGTTTTGTCCAGCTCAAGTAACTTATTTACAAATGACCTTACCTCACCATGAGCCATCTAATATTTCCACAAGAATGTTTAAATGTTTAACTAAAATTAAATTATTATCAATCACCATACTTTCTTACTTTCACGTCAAGGAATAAACTACTAACAAAAATCACCATGCCTGGAAAGGATGAGGTCATGTTGTGATTAGCATGATGGCTAACAAGTTAGCATTCTTTTAAAACAAGTTTACACTTACACATTGATAGTCATCGGGCGCTGCGTTAAGAAAAAACAGCGGGAGCTGCTAGTGTTGTTAAGCTGAACTGGATGCTCATCTCCCATAATTACTATTCCTTTTTACTAAATAATATTTTGATGTGGACAACGCACATGATGACAACACCACATCCCCATTGACACATAAGGCGTGCACACTGGGACAAACAACACCACGATATACGAAACGCGATTAAGTTTTTTCTTCGCAAAAAGTTTACCAGTAGTTTTCATATAAACATTATATTTTCTACAGACTTCGCTGTTGTTTATACAATGAGTTAATTAATTTTATTTTAATCAAAATAAATGGATAAGAGTCTAAGACAATTCAGCGTCTCTGTTATTGATAGATGGGTTGATTGTTTATTCATTTTGTGGAATAGCGAATAGTGTATGTGTGTCTTATGTTTTCAGTAATAGTATGAAACATTTAGTAGAGTGAAAGCAAGGTGGTTTTGATTCATCCAAGGTAGTGTGGCTGTTCACTTTGTCAAAATGTTTGTTTAGGTTTAGGTCCAAAAAGAAGAATCTTTGGTATCTTTGAACAAAAGCAAAACTCATTGTGCAATAAAAAAAAAAAAAAAAAACTTCAGTTGCTTAAATTTAAATATATTTTAAAATAAATGACTTCCATCATTTAAATTATTGTATTGAAGCAACATCATAGCCTAATTTGGTCAATCCAAGCGAGCCGTATACCTTCCAAAGATTTGTTGCTATTACAGACCCTAAAATATATATACGTAGGCCTATAGACCTTTTGCAAAAAAATAAATAAATATGAACATAAATAATCTTTGTATGTAAGAAAAATAGTCTGATTAGTAGCCTATATAATTATTATATGAACCTGATTATAATCTGGTCTTACTTAACGTAGGCCTACACCCGGCTCGCATACACATAGCCTACTAAATAGAAATTGAAATGGGAATTTCATTTTATTAGATTGAATGAGAACTGTAATTATCGCTAATCCAACAATCTCAGAAATGAAAGTTATTTAAATTATAGACTTTTTTAAGAACTAGGTTAGGAATTAGGAGTGTATAGGCTCTATGGTGCAGGGCGTGTGTGTGTGCCTATTATTTTGGAGCATGAATGAATAATAAACAGCAGAAATTCAAATTACAAAAGTTTATTTTTTTATATAAAAAATAATTCAATACAAAGCACAGAAAATGTTTGTATCATACTGGCATTCAGGCACAATTTAACCCAGAATCTCATGGAACTCATCATGACACACACGAGCAGCGATTTTCAGAGTTGTCCACTGTCATTGATTCAGGCCATTAACAGGAAACATTCCCAGGAGTTTTCTACAGAGTTTCTGCTTCATCTATAGGAATTTTCACATAAACAACCCATCATACATTTTGTTCTTAAAGTCATCAGTCCTCTGGAACACACAGTAACGTCATAGGACAACAACTTTAAAGAAGAATTACAAAATAAAAGCTTTCAATTATACATAATCCATAAATAGATTTAAATATCAAGGTAAGGCATGGGAGCCAGCCATTTGAACGGAGATTTTGTTTTGTTTTTGTGAAAAAAAGAAAAGAAAAGGGAATCTGCCAGTGCAAATATAACGTCATAACAGGAAGCAGCCCTTTACAATGTGTCAGTGATCAACACCAATACTACAAAACCCAGTTCCCCCTCTCACTTTGCCTTCCATTTCAACTTTTGACAGTCTGTTCGGTCAGTCCCTTTTGTCTCCTCCACAAAAGCAGAATAGATCATATTAGATCAGAATTGTCCATCAGATTCGAAGACATGGATCCTTCATTATGCAGTTCACTGTCCCCAGCCAGCAATGCCAATCTCCTGCTTGTATCGGTTGGTCAGGTTGTTGGCTTGGCTTGTAAGTTTGGACAGCACCCCATGCAAGCCCTTCAGGTGGTACTGCAGGAGCTGCTCCAGATCCGTGTCGCTGTCCGGTTCTGTGTGCACTGACTCCGGCGCAGAAGAGTCTTTCTTGCGCCTCTGCTCCTCAGCGCGCAAGACACCCCATTCGATGTTGTTCCGGATAGACTTGAGCTGGCTGTAATAGCTGTACATGTCGCCCTCAGCATCCCGCAGATAGCTACCCATGACATTGGTTAGTTTCTGCTCCTCGTTCTGTTGGTCCAGCGGCACATCTCTCAGCAGGCTTGGCACCATGACCGTCTGGTCCATGTTGTTGACGGCGCCGATGAAGCGGTTCATTGCTGTGAAGAGAGCGTTCTTCTGGCTGAGGGGTTCGGACATCTGCATTGTGGTGGATTATGTGGGTTTTTTCGAGAGCAGTTTACTCTGTATGTTTCTCTCCGGTGTGTTTAGCGTTCTTCTGAACATCTGTATTCGATGTCATATATATATACCAGACATTTTCAGCTTCTGGGCGTGACCGAAACCTGTTGATCTGGTATGGGATGTCAGGTCGTAACCAGATTCCAACAGCAAGACAGAAACTTCCGCACGGCCCATAGATACACAGGGAGCGGCTCAAAATTGCATGCATGGATCAATTTGTTGCATAATTATTTAAGCTACATACAAACGTAATAAAAAAGAAATTCTGCTGTGAGGGCATGTAAAATGTTGTTGCACCTTTAAGGACTTCAAGACTTTCAAGATTTAGCCTAGGCTACAATAGGGTGACCATATTTGATTACCAAAAACCAGGACACTCGGCCCGGCAATTAGATGGGGCTACTCAAATGATATTTGAAGTTTACTCAAAGATACCTTATTAATTTCAATACATTTAAAGTAGGTTATGCCTCCTCAGTATGCATAGAAAATTGTTATAGGCTATTGTTATTTTAAAACAGGACTTGTCCTGGGAAAACAGGACAGTTGGTCACCTTAGCCTACAAATGACGCAAACGTCAATAGGTCTAGTTCTATAGGTTCTAAATGAACGGCCAGACTAACAACATTAATAATAGTTAAAATATCCTTTTTTTTTGAGAAAGTAACTAGGCCCTCATCCCCAAAAACAAAATCGAATCTTTAGAATTCTTTTCTGATTAGTAACATTTTGAGGCCAAAATGTTACATGCATAAGTTATGAATAGGCCTATTATTGTTTGAAGTCATTATCATGCCACATAAACAAAAATGAATGAACCCAACAGGAAGGAAAAATAACAAATAAGATATGAGATTATAGGCTATCTCAGTTGTGTCTTAGATGGCAATGAGATCCAGAGAGAAAGAAACGTTTGTTTTAATCTGCTTACAGTTTTCTCCTTGTATTAGAAGAGTTCTCAACAATGTCTCAAACTGCCAAGATTTAGCCATGACTTATGTGCAGTCTTCAACATTTGAAGATTTTGAGGCTATTTAAACATTTATCAACATATTTTCTCATTCCATCACGTCATTATCATTTTATACCTCCATTATTTTTTCAGATGTCTCTATATTCATTTATCCAAATGAACATCTGAGACAAGGCTGATCCTGATGGAACATACATTAGTTAGGAACTCAACTAATTTCCCCTGAGCTAAGAAAGACCAACTAATTTCTCTGAAAAAAAATGATTGGTTAAAGGTTTTTTTTTTAAGGTTAATTTATTTGTCAAGCTATTAAAAACAGTACATTTCATTAATACTTGTTGTAATACTAAATTTACAAGATGTCTTATCTGTATCCTTAAATGGGTTTTGGGGGCATGTTTCTGCTTTCCACTTATGGACTTGTAAAATGCTCTGAAACTGTCCCTTCTGGCCTGTAAAATGAATCTGAATGCCCAGAAGGGATTTGGTTTGATGGCCAATTCAACAAATGAGCACAAGAGGATTATTCAGGTGTAAACGAAAATGATTAGAATGACAATCTATTATTTATGTTATAGTAAAAAAGGCTTTCTCTTTTCACATAACTGTAAGAAATCACAAGGTCTTATTTGGCTTTCTTGGAAGCTATCATACTGTATGTGCGGTTTCCCAAATCCAAAAACTAAAATACACACTAGGGCCTAAATAAGGTCTCAGCAAAAGGGTTAAAACAGATAAGATCACAGTAAGGTTTCAGTTTAAATGATTTTACATACCAAGTCATTGAAAGGGAAGCTGAGAAACCTTAGCAATGACTAGAATGTCTCGGACTGATTTAGAAACCTGTTCTTCTGCTCTGCCACTCACCTCCACCCTTGTTCTAGGTCCATCTATGCCTCACCCCAAGAATCACCGAAAAGTTTACCATTGTAAATGTATGATTTGCTAAATTTTACCATAACATTATCTCTTTTTCATGCAGTGTGCGTTCACTTAACTTCATTGTCTGACAGTTTCAGTCTAAACCTTCCCTATAAAAATCTTTTGACTATTTTGGATATCCAGTGATGGGCATGATGAAAATGTATTTAAAATAAAAAGTATCTGTATCAAAATAAAATAGTATGGGGAAAAATGTAAATAGAAATCCAATATTTTGTATTTTCAAACACATGTGAAATTTGCATTCAGTGAATTATCACTATCAACTCATGCCTACTAAAAGCTGCATGTATTATATAAACAATATAGAACAATTGATCCACTCTATATATTCCCATTGATAAAGTAAATATCATCATATCGCCCAGTCCTATCACCAGTTCGCAAACCAGAATGCTTAAACACTTTTGACTAGATTGATCAAACAAACTGACTGGCTAACTCTATTGTCGCCTTGGAAGTGCTCTTTTATTCCTTCATATTAACTGAAGGTAAATCTGAATAATGCTGAGATTTAAACTTAATCAACAAGTAGGATCAACCATGACATTCTCACCTTATTTTATTCTTTATTAATGCAGAAAATCTGCTCACTCGGATCAACCATGACATCTTCACCTTATTTCTATTCTTTATTAATGCAGAACATCTGTTTACTCAATGATAGTCGTGCAGCTCACATGCAGGAAAGTTGGGTTTGGGGGGCCTGAACTAGTTGATTAGTTGATTTTGTATTTCAAATACGTATTTTTAATACATGTATCTGAAAAACTGCCCATCCCAGTGCATATCAGTCTGATCTCACTGATCAGAAACTGCAGGGCAGCTGCCAGTGAAAAGTCATAGGGAAAATGAAACAACAACCACAGTATGCCCATTGACTCTACATTCACGTAAAACACACACATTTCTTATCATGATAAGATCAGTAGAAGTAACATGAAACTACCACAGTGGTTTTAAAAGCATGCCCGCAATCTTGAATCATGTTACACTGCTGGACTCTATTGTATTTCTGTCCTGTGCAGAGTTAGACTTACATGACCTGAGAGAGTCCATCTGTTATGTAAAAGGTTTATAAGCAATTTAAAGTGATCATTTAATTGAATTACATAATTACATTTAAACCCAAAGAGATACAATGACAGCCATTATAGAAAAAAGAAAATGAATTGAACTAATTATTTATTTTTATTTTGTGCACTTTGCACTTTCTGTTGTAAAAAATAACATTGTCCATCTGATCCCTTGTAAAATTAGAAATCAGAACATATCAAATGTTTTATCACACACACCATTTCACATAATGTCGCAGCACCCTCTATAGGTCATACAGGTATTTGCACAACTTGAAATACTTCAATAATGTATTGTGGAAAGTTTTTTTATGACAAATTCATGAATTTATTACAATTCAGAGTTTATTTCTCCATTAAACCGCACATTTTCAAAGAGTTTTGAGACACATTATTACTAATTTTATGATACAAAAGCAGATGATGACAGTATTCTGCTGGTTTAGGTTTTTAGTTTTGTTTTTCTAATTTTTTAAAATTTGAGTTTGGGAATCTGCGGCCTATAGTCTGTCAGGATGCACACCATCAAACCCTGAAGAAAACACATAGAAACATTACTTAAACATAAATGCATTATTAATGTTCATAATTGATATACACTTTACCATAATGGTCCACTTGCGGTTCTCAGCTTCTGTAAACACGAGGGAACGTGGTGAGTAGAAAACTTCATCGTCTACTTCCTCTGCTTTACGTGGGAGACAGTGTAGAAATGTCCAGTCTGGTGCAGCCACACTTCCTGCCTGACATGTCAACAATTCAACAGAAACATAAAAAACGTCTACAGTTACTTTCGTAACCCTCGGTTCCCTGAGAGGCAAAGAACGAGACATTACGAATGTATGGGAACTCCTCTTCTACTCCACTTCTCCAGAAATCGTATAGGCTAACGTGAGCCAAGCTGGCCAATTGACCCAATATGCAAATACTGAACACGTTGCAGTATTAAAGCAGATGCAGCATCAATATTTATCAGAATCGAACAAGCCGCTCAGACCGGACACACGGCACTCAGCAGCATTCGAACCCCTGAGAAGTTGATGGCTCAGGGAATAGGGCAGGCAGTGAAACAATCTGCGTTTTAAATGGGGTACTGAGTGAATATAACCCGGCCTCGGCTTGAGGCCGAGCCTTCAACCCGGCCCTGGCCTTCAACTCCTTCACTTACAGAGAAGGCCTGTAAATCCCCAACCCGCTTTCCTGATGCGAGCGTCGAGAAGCAGAGCCGTTTTGACAGAAAACTCTTCAATGCTGATTGAAGCCAGAGGCTCGAAGGGCGGGCGCGACAACGCCTCCAAACCAAAGCCAAATCCCACGGTGGCACCGTAGGTATAACCTGCAGGACATAACCTCCTGGCTCCTTTGAGGAACCCGATCACAACGCATGTCTACCAATAAACTGCCAGTCAACAGGGGGATGAAATGCGGCGATAGCGGCCACATACACTTTCAGAGTAGATGTAGCCTCCCCTCGTCCATCCTGTATTGAAGAAGACTTCCTTGAAGACTTCCTGAAACCATTTCGAAAAAACTCCCCACTTCAGGTCATACAGGCGTCTGGTGGACGGGGCTTTCGCTTCCACAATGGTGCTCAATGCTCATGAGTGCAGCGCGTCCAGCTCGCTCAGTGACCCTGTAACGGCCACACATAGAGGTTCCACAGCCCAGGACTGGGATGCCAGATTGATCTCTTTCACCTGAGACTCTTACCCAGGCAGTCAGGATGACATTTTGGGTCTCGCTGGAGACACGACAGCCTTCATGCACAGGCTCCTCTGGGCCACCCGCTTCTTTCCCATACCCTGGTTGTTGCGCCCCTCTGTGAGGATCTGGCTCCTGGCAAGGTGCTGACTGCTGTCTGGCTGCAGCCTGAGAATGACGGCCCGAGGCGGATGACGAGAAAGAGCGAGGCTGCTGTGGAGGCGGCGGCGCCCTGTGAAGGATCACGTGGCTTAACGCCTTTGCTTTTTTTGTCTCGGAGTAGCGCTAGTGACTTTTCACATAATCCGAACAAGCCCGCTGTGGAGATCGGTGCATTCAGCAGCGTCTTCTTATCAGCCTCCTGCACATCAGAAAGGGTGAGCCACAGGTGTCCACGCCTCGTCCACGGGGGGCAAACATGGCCTGGGGTGGAAGTGAGGGATGCGCGTCCCATCGGTGGGTCCGCGGACGACCTTCACCGCCATGTTCGTGCGCATCAGGAAAGAATGGGGTTCTTTCCTGTAGGTCCGTCAGGGTATCCTAGTCCGAAGCAAGCTCCAGAGCGGCCTGCTCCACGGCCTCGCCATCCTTGAGGGCTAACTCTGCGTGGGCCAGCCCCATGACGATGGAGACACAAGTTACAAATAGTTGCAATCGGATGCAGAATAATAATCTGATGCAGAGATAATTCCTTAATATTTGTAGATATAGTATCAGCTTTCTCTGCATATCACTTCTGAGCGCTGAGAGAGAGATTCTGATGAATATTGATGCTGCATCTGCTTTAATACTGCAATGTATTCAGTATTTGCATATCAATTGGCCAGCTTGGCTGCCGTTAGCCTATAAGATTTCAGCAGAAGTGGAGCAGGAGAGAAGTTCTCATATACGACATTTGTAATGTCAAAGTTCTGTAGCCTTGATAGGGAACTGCATAACACTATTCAGAAGCAAGTTTTTAATTTCCACAACAAGGCTGCAAATGCATTATAATTCAGTAAATCATACTACCATAATGGAATGAAAAGTCTAGATCAAACTAGACAAAGTTGATGGATGTTTGTTTACCTGCATTGTGATCTGGTAACCATGGAAATCTTTCAGTCTCTTCTTCTTCTCTCCTCTTGGCCCATGCTCACCCAAGTGTCAGTAAACCAGCACATTACTGTCCCGTGCTGCCTCCACTGGATCCGTCAGGAATTGCAACTTGGTCCCAAACTATAGCATGGATATCATGATTAGCTTGATAAGCTATAGTGAACATAAAAAACATCTATAAATCACTTATTATAACTTATTATATCACTTGTTATAGTCAATTATTAAAGAATCATTTCACATACATAGACAAACACATGTCTATAATGAAAATCCATGTTATAAATCATTATAAAGATAAAGCATACATTATAAAGAGACAATCTGTATTGTAGGGTAGTCTATACCTGCTTAGAGAGACGCTGAGCCTCTCGAGTGATGTTAGCATCTGGCTCATAACCCTATAAAGATAAAGGTTCATTCAAGGAAAATAATTTCAGAGTGTGCGAGTTTAAAGAAATAAAATACATTAAATTGTACATTACATTATATATCATTATATAACTTTTTTTTGAAAGAAGAATCTATAATGCTCACCAAGTAAACACTTTTTAATTTAATATATTACAAAATGTAATTTATTGCTGTAATGGAAAAGGTTTTTTTCTGTATTCCAGTGTCACTTGAAATCATTCTAATATGCTAAAGCTTGAATACAATTTCTGATTATTATCAGCTGAAAACAGTTGTGCTGTTTATTCTTTTTGAGGAAACTGATAATATTCTTATTAATTCTTATGTCTTCACTGAATAAAAGTATTCATTTCTTTCACAAAAAAAGAAAAAAAAGATTGTATTGTATGTGTAACCCCAAGTGCTCTCAGAGATGAGTAAAGGCAGGATTCATGTGCAAGGGAACTGAATTAAAGCAAAGGTAAACCATAGGAGAAGTCCTGAGAACATCAACGAAACATCTAACAAAGGACAACACCAGACAAAGAACACGAGAAATACTGGGGTAGCCTATATGCACACAACGGCCGATTGGCAAACAAGACACACCTGGGTACACCAGGAGCTAATCACCAAGTAAAACTACAAAGAACTACAAAACATGGCACAGTTCTGAAAGTGGTGCAAACCTTGGGTGTGGCCACTTTTAGATTGACACCGAGTTTAGACAATGACATCATGAAGGAGTGAAGAACATTGTTTCCATCACCTATCCAAGCCAGAGTGAGGCCTTTTAGTGAGCCATAGTGCTCCTGTAAGAGTGAAAAAGAACACATGAGTGTAATTTACTTCAGTTTATGTACTGTATGCGTAAGTGTCAGTGAATTTCTACCTGCAGTGTCAGTAGGTCTGCCAGAATCTGTATAGGGTGGTAGAGATCAGACAGACCATTGATGATTGGTATAGAAGCGTCTTTATCCAGGAGCTCCAGAGATGAGTGACTATACACCCGAGCTAACACGATATCTGCCAAACCAGAAAGCACCCTGCCATACATACACACCCACATTTAAGACCACGTCATGGCCTCACAGTATTGAGTCTAAGCAATGTTTACAATGTTTAATCGAGACCTGGCCGTGTCTGTGGTGCTCTCATTGGTGCCTAGATGAATATCTTGGGTGTGAGAAAACATGGATGGCCACCCAACAGAGAGAAGCCTATTGAAAAGAGAGAGAGAAACTGTCTATGTGTCAAATCCTTTGTTCTGTATCGTTCTATTCATTTTGTTCATGGACCGCACTGTTAAATATAAGCCCTTTTACAAGTCTCGAACACTGAATGGCACCTGTTTCAGTGGACATGCGGGTCCTAGTGCTCCTCTTTTCAAATATCATGGCAATAGATTTGCCTTGAAGTACTGGGACATACTGTGCATAAAAGAGGATTGCATTATTTACAGGATTGCAGGCATTGTTTATAAGTCCTGAAATGGTGAGATTTCCAATCAGTAAGTTCAGCAGTTGCAATATATTGTGCAGTACCTCGCCCCTGTGCTTTATTCGATGCTTAAGGTCAGCAGAAACCCACAGGATATGTTTAATTTCCTCTTGCGTTAAAGTCCTTTAGTGTTAGAAAACTGCTGCCCTTCAGGTTAACATCTCCAAATTTGCTTTTCCCACTCTGTGGACATGAAATACACATGATACAGATGTAAAACAGCTTAAGTATTAGAAAAAATAAGAGAAAAGAAAACTCAAACACATTTTATGAAAATAGTTTATGTAAAACAACATTTTAAATAACATTTTCAAATTATATTTAGATTTCATAGTCATATAATGAAATAATAAATTGTATAGGTTATTTCTATAAAATATGAATGGTTAAAAACTTAAAAAGTATCCTAATCTAAAGAAAAGAATGTTCCTTTATTAAAATACATAAATTCAGCAAAAATGTTGAATGTTAATGTTTAATTAAAATATCAGTGTTATTGGCCAATTACTCATTAATTAAATATTTAAGTAGTCTACTTTTTTCTTTTGCTTAATAGATCAGCGTTATAGGCTACTACACATTAAAACGAGGACATTATTCAAACATTACAGCACTCATGATGACTTCTTAATATTTAAATTAATTGTCTGTTGAGCATTATGAAATTTAATAATATTTGAAGAGTTCAGATGCAAAAGCCTCTAAGTGCCATTTGATATTTTCTTTAAAATGATCATTTTTATCAAGCTTGTATATTTGCAGTAATTTCACTTAAATGGCAATGAAGATTACCTATTAATTGTCATTTAAGTGAAATTACTGAACTTAAAAATACAAGCTTGATAAAAAATGGTCATTTTAGAAGAAAATTTCAAATGGCATTTAGAGGCTTTTGCTCTTCATTTGTTAATATAAACGATGAATAAAATGATTATATCATTTGTTAAACAGAAGCAAACCATATTTCTTGTTTATGGCAAACTTTACGACTTACCTTAAATTCCTGCTCTGGAAACATCTTGCAAATTTCAGACTACAATATATTCTGTTTTTGAGAGCAAACATTTTACTGACATACAGTATGAATACAGAAAGCTCAAAGCTGGCACAACTAAATCAATGCATTTCCACATGCCCCCTGTCATACAGCATTGTGGGCGTGGCTAATGGGATGGAAAGGGGGAGGTACAAGTAACTTGGCATGGTGAGGGACAGCTCTTGTCCTGCTTTTTCTCAATAATCCCATACACTCGCATCTGATGCTAAATTTACTCTCTCTCCCTCTCTCTCTTTTTTTTGCATCTTCTTTTTGCATATTTATCTCTTCAGCAACAGCTGAAAGAACCAGGAATGTCAGGTACATACCTCCATCCATCTGAAGAACAGAGGTGTAGAAGGTGATGACAGGAGAAACAGACATTCCTGGTAAGATGTTTATTTTTATAGTGACTATATCTATCTATCTATCTATCTATCTATCTATCTATCTATCTATCTATCTATCTATCTATCTACACTCTAAAAAAATGCTGGGTTGTTTTAACCCAACTTTGGGTCAAATATGGACTAACCCAGCCATTGGGTTAAATTTTTACATTACATTTTTAACCCAACATTTCTGTCTGTCTGTCTGTCTTTCTGTCTGTCTGTCTGTCTGTCTTTTTATATAAGTCTATCTGTGTGTGTGTATTTTAGCATGTGCTTGTAAGACTCTCTCTGTGTGACACCATAATCATGCATTTGAGCTCCTGAGAGCATTATACCCACACAGGCTATTCTGGGAAGCTGGAAGCTTTCTAAGGATTTAAATGGACCGTCTTGCTGAGCATGGAAGGTTTGCTCTTTGCTCCGGATGTGAACAATTGTGAGATGTTGTACTGAACATATGTTTCCTTATTGCAGATACAGGTGCTGTATTTACCTTTGGAAATAGTAAAATCGCAAACAATGTGCCAAGCAGGTTATGGTTAAAGAATGATATACCAGTGCACATCTCATGTGGACAGTCACACTCAGCCTTTGTAACAGGTTGTAAACTCTCTATATTATCTTGTAATTTTGTTGCTATAGCTATATTTTGGGAAAAAAATACTATATTTCAGCTCTTTAATGATCTCTTTTCAGAGCAGGGCCGTTTGTTTGTGTTTGGAAGTAATGACAGCGGTCAGCTTGGTCTACAAGCCAAAGGTCCAATTAAAAAACCAATCTGTGTTAAAGGTTAGACATAAAGGTGTTTACAGTATACATATATTTATATATTCTATAAAGATCTAGCTCTATGTTGTGTTATTTATCTTCTT
Source organism: Hybognathus amarus (assembly GCA_030378365.1). Classification (NCBI taxonomy): domain Eukaryota; kingdom Metazoa; phylum Chordata; class Actinopteri; order Cypriniformes; family Leuciscidae; genus Hybognathus; species Hybognathus amarus. The sequence goes on from JAQIUQ010004808.1 coordinate 36,255, forward strand.
ATTTGTCCACACAGTTCTTAAAGGGGAGAGAGTTCAGCTGGTTGCCTGTGGGACTGATCACACACTCGTAAGCACATGTAAGCAAAGCCTTTTACATGTAGTGTCAGATAACGTTATACACTATTGTCAAAAAGATTGGCATCAGTTAGATGCTTTAATGTTTTTGGAAGAAAGTGTAATATTATTTCAATTTATATTGGTAATATTTTGAAATATAATAAAATAAGTAAACATTTTTTTATTGATTTATGATGTTTTAATTTCGGTTATGACAAAGGTGAATTTTCAGTGTCACATGATCCTTCACTCTAATATTATGATTTGGTTATATATATATATATATATATATATATATACAGTATATATATATATATATATATATATATATATATATATATATATATATATAGTATATATATATATATATACGTATATATATATATATATATATATATATATATATATACATATATATATATATATATATATATATATATATATATATATATATATATATATTGTTTTGAAAACAATGATTCATGATTCTTTGATTAAAAGAATGTTCAAAAGAACAGCATTTATTTGATTCTTTTTTAAATGAATGGTATTTACTGTCACTTTTGATCAGTTTAATGTGTTGTTTTAAACTTACTGACCCCAACATGTAAGTAAAAGTTTCTGTGGGTTTTTCCAGCACGAGGGGAGATATTTTGCGGCCGGAGGAAACAGTGATGGACAGTTGGGACTGGGCCACTGTAATGACAGTGTCTCTTTCCAGTGCCTCCGCCCTTTTTGTGACTATGCTCCAATAAAATTGCTCTGTGCAGGTGACCACACCTCTGCTGCACTTACAGGTAACAATGATATGCAACAGAATAGTAGATACAAACCTACTATTATACATGCAAATGCATTTATATATTTAAATAATAAATCTGGATATTTTAGAGGATGGCAGGCTGTTTCTGTGGGGTGATAACTCGGTTGGTCAACTTGGTTTGGGGAATGACAGTCATGCCTTGTTGCCTAAAGAGCTGAAATTGGGACAGCCCGTTCAGTCGGTCTCATGTGGATATAGACACTCAGCTCTGGTCACAGGTGAGTGCCTGTCAATCAACACTATTCAGAAGCATGAATAAGACCATGCTGTTAAATTTTTTTTTTTTGAGGGTTCACTGAATAAATACTTGGGAATTTGGTATGTTTCAGATAATGGGGATGTTTTCACTTTTGGGGAAAGTGCAGATGGACGACTGGGTCTTTCTGCTCATCTGCTGGCCAATCACAGGTGTCCCCAGCGAGTAGAATCTCTGCACGGGGTTCTGCAGGTGGCATGCGGAGGCAAGCACACCCTCGCCCTCACAGGTGATGGAGATGTACACGGTGCCTTAAAAACATGTGAATGAATGTATATTAAATATATTTTATTATCCATTAGAATTAGGTTTAAAATTGAAATGCGACGTTTGATATGTTGTGACCTAATGCAGTGACATTAATAAATTTATTTTAAGTGTGGCTTAATGTTACATGACAGCAGGGACGAGGAGAGGCAAGAATCCAAGTGCAAGCACACGTTTATTGACAATGAATAAAAAAAAAATAAGGAAAATATAAAGTACAAATATAAAATTAAGGATAATTACTTTGGCTTCAATAGTAAGCTAACTTGATCAACATTAAGTAACTGATATGTTTTTGTGTTCACTTCCTATGTTGCTTTGTCCCTTTCTATAATTTGTCCCCTGTTTGTCCACCCTGATTCTCACCAGTGTTCCCTTAGCCCAAATTTCCCTGTGTATTTATAGCCCTGTGTTTCAGTCTTTTGTCTGTCATTGTCTTAACTTGTCATTGTTGTTATTTTGAATAAACGTGTGCTTGCACTTGGATTCTTGCCTCTCCTCGTCCCTGCTGTCATGTAACAGCAGGGACGAGGAGCAGACCTAGAGAAGGCTGTGTAGTGTGCTCATTGGCTGCCCAGCAACTGCAGCAGCCTACCACTGAGGCCGGCGTGACGTCAGACAATCGCGCCCTCATTGCGTCCTAGCCTGCCAGAATATGTCGTGACTTAGCATATATAAGCGGGGCTCTGAGGCTGTCTCCCTGGTTTTAATCGACTGAAGCATAAGTCACTGGTGGCGCGAGCACGGCAGGTTACGTAATAAGGTTACTCTGATTGTCATCTCTTCAGCGAAGCTCTCCACATCGCTGGATCTTGAGAAGCCGCCACCGTCAAAACAAGCGACCAGCAAGCTTAGGAAGCAACTGAAGAAGCCGACCATCTTCGCTACCTTCAGCGACCCGTGCCTGTTCACGCTATCCGGCGACAGTATGTTTTAAGCCTTCTATCTGTGTGTGTTCTGCTGCGACACACACTCTTATATCTAAAAGAGCGTGAGGCGTTTTTATCAAAATGTCTCGCTCCACCTGCAGCTTGTGCCGTGCCCAGCTCATCGCTGGAGACCGCCATCTCAACTGCACTCTCTGCCTGGGCCACAAGAACTCCGCCAGTTCACTCTCCTCGGTCAGCTGCCCTGAGTGTGAAAAGCTGTCAATGCCAACCATGCGGGCTCGACTTGAGCTCTTTACTGACATCGCTCCGCCTGTCACTGCTGGGCCGCGCAGGAAGAAGCACTGCTCCCAGAGACCACTGGAGACCGACTTGGCGCCCAGAATCCCACCGGAACCTTTTTCCCTCAAGCTTCTCTCTCGCCTCCCCGCCCCACCCTCTCTGACGCGCAGCCACTGGTTGCCGCCTACGGCACTTCAGAGGATGAGGCAGATGATCCGAACATGGACGCCACCGCTGACAGCTGCTCTCTTTTGGCACCTGACAGCGAGGGATGGTCCGGTTTGCACTCGTCAGTCCAGGAGGCCGGCTGTACCGGGCTGGCGCTGATGCGGAGCTTCTGCACCTCCTTACCAAGGACCTGATTACCAAGGACCTGATGGTCAGCACCTGATGAGCCCGCACCAAACAGACTCGACGGATACTTACTCCATCGCCGCCACCAGGTGCTTGTAACCAGGACTGCGGCCTTCCTACTGGAGCTTTGCCGAACTCTCCAAGTGGTGGAATGCCCCTTTCTCCGCGAGAGTCCACTCGCATGACTCCTCAACGCTCTCTCAGGTTGAAGGCACCGTCAAGAAGGGGTATAACTACTATTCCCCCGGTGGAAGAAGCAGTGGCAGTGCACTTTTGCCTGCCCTCTAGATGACATTCAAAGGCTGCCCTCACCTCTAAGGCCTGTAGGACCACTTCAGCCCTTGTCAGTCGCGTTTCGCCGGCACTGGACAGGCCGCTTCAGCCCTGCACTCTATGGCGGTTCTACAGATTCTCCAGGTCGATCTCCTCCGTGAACTGGACGACCCGTGAGCTCGGACCATCTTCGCAGTGCAACAGACTTTTCACTTAATGCGAACGATGGACGCCCTCTTGGACGGTGCATGGTTTTCTTAACAGTCACAGAAAGGCACCTTTGGCTGGCGCTCACCAACATAAGGGAATCCGAGCAGGCGGTCTTCCTCAAAGCCCTGCTTTCCTCCACCGGCCTCTTTGGACCAGTTATTAGCAGGATTGTGGACTGAGGTGCAAAAGACAACACAGGCCATGCATGTCTTCTTGCCGTGTTGTTCAAACTCTGCATGCTGCAATCGGGACCAGCCTACACGAAGCTCCGCTCAGCGTCCCAGCCCAGCTACCGCCTTCGGCTACATCGCGCTCTATGTATATACATAGATACAGGTTCTTAAAAGCACTTGAATTTATTTTGTGCAAGACGTTTTCTTGAAAAATTCCATATTATCCCCTCCGGTCTGCTAATGTGTTATTTCACCAACACTTCGTGGCCTATGCATACTAGCTTGCTTAATTTACGTTCGTTTTGCGCATTGACTCGTTACGTTAAGTGTTTCCCTCGTGAGGTGCTTTGTGTAGTGCGTTGCCATGACGTTCACAAGCCCACAACAATGATACCTCAACGTTTGATGCATAAGTTAATATCAGGGTTTTTTTTAGAATACAGTATAGGATGTACCAAATATTCTTCAATTTTATGCAAAACAGAATATCATGCGACAAATATAATATCAGATCTAGAACAGAGCTCATATGCCTATGTCTTTGAATTTATTGTATCTCTCCCTTTTCTGTAGAGGATGAGTTATATTCTTTTGGCCGTGGGGAGTTTGGGCAGTTGGGGTTGGGGACGATGATATTTGTAGCAGACGCACCTGTAGCTGTCGGCCACTTCAGGAAAGGCAGGGTCACCCATGTCAAATGTGGCGAAAACCACACTGCGCTTATAACAGGTAAGATACACACACTGTTAAATGAGCGCTGTCAGAGGATTAAAATTAATTATTAAATAAATGATTAAAATAAATTATTCCTTTGTCATTTACTAACAAATTTATTGAACAACATGGGTAACATTACATTTAAAAAAAATATTTCTTCAGCAACTGGTAGTCAAACCCATAATCGTAGTGTTGCTAGTTCTATATGTTACCAGACGAGCTCTTATTCTGATCAGTCTTTAAAAGAATCAAACAGATGTGTTGTGTAAATGTGTTGACTACAATAATTACATATACATTCGAATTTTGACTTCACATTAACCAGTTCCAAAAGACATGTATTTGTGGTTTATAAAGTTACACATCTCATCTAAATGCACTCATTTCTCAGATAGCGGTCTTCTGTACACATTTGGAGATGGCCGTCATGGGAAGTTAGGCCTTGGAGACGAGAACTTCACCAATCAGTTCTGTCCAACTGTGTGCCAGAGGTTCTTTGATTACTCGGTCATGACTGTATGTTTTTTTGATAGTTTCTTATCATGTTCTTGTTTTCTTCTGTATGTATAACTAAGGAAATATCACGTGTTCATTGTATTTGTGCTTATGTGCTGTAGGTGGCATGTGGTTCTAGTCACATGCTGGTGTTCGCACGGCCACGGCAACAGGAAGGTGAAGAAGTTTGTTTAGAGGATGAAGATGTTACCTACTCTTACCTGGACAGGTGTTATACCTCAATGCTACAGGGGGAACCATTAAAACATATTCCAGACCCAGCTCTCGTCTCACAACTGACCTTTCTCCCCATCTCTTCCAACCTCTCACCGCTGGAGCCTATCAACACGGGCCAGACGGAGACTGAGGGTAAGAAACTGATCCCTTGGAACTGAAACTCCTTGTGTTCTATGAAGGTTGTATGGCGATGTTTACATAAAGGAGATGTATGGAGGTGTTTTTTTAGCTAAGCCCTTTATGAACCAGGGGTGAATTTTTATTTGAGATAGAAACGTAACTCTTTTTTTATATATTATATGAGGGTCACATTAAAACGTGTTAACCGGTTTCTGTGCCTTTAATGAATAGATTTTAAATAGATAAATAGATTGTCCCTAACCTATATTTTCAAACTTAAAATAATTCAATCGATAATACAAATATGAATTATATTTACAACTATGAGCATCCAAACAAAGAGTGAATATTCAGTATATATACAGTATATAATTATAGCTGTCCCATATTTTGACCACACCACACAATATTGTGAATGTTTTTTCAAAACATTAGTGTACTTTCTTACCAAGGAGCATCATTGAAATGAAATATGAGACATGTAATGTGTTATGAAAACAAAGAAAAACCAAGGAAAATCTACAAAAAATTTTACCTGTGTGAAAAATGTGTGTGGAAATATTATTTAATTGTGTGTGACATTCTTAATTTGTGAATAATGTAGGGAGACTGGGAAAATATTTGTGTGCGTGTGCTTGTTTATAATTATTATGAGGACACAAATTTGTATATCGACATGGGTATTACACTGTAATTACAAGATAAACATGTTTTTAATTCATAATAAAAAAATGATATAGAAATATAATTTTTTATATCACATCCCCTATCATAGAATGAATATAAACAACATACTATTTTTTATGATGGGTAGCTTTAGGAGTAGGGTTAGGGGATAGAATATAAAGTTTGTACTATAAAAACTCTTTCACCTATGAAATGTTTTCAAAATAATAGGTGCACCAACTAAACATGGTTGTGGGTATGTGTGTTTCAGAAGAGCTCATCTGCCCAGTTTGGTCCAGAATTTTGCAATCTTCCTCCCCTTACAACTGGCTTTACTGCACTAGCCCTGACAGGCAACATCCTTCAACCCAGATCTCCAACAGACACTCCTAAACGCTTCAGAACTGATGTCCCTGTGGAATCTTCTTCTACCTCAATCACACTGCCTGTCAGGACACTTCCACGTAAATATTTTTCTATGTTCTCCCAAGACCTCTCTTTCTAGCCATCCATCTACCATCTATCCAACTGTTATGCTAATATATCTTACCACAATTATATAATCACTAAATGTAGTCATTCTAAATGAATTAAAAAACACTACCAATACCCAAACACTTTTTTGTGAATACAGTCACACCCATCACTAAGAGCACAGAGGACTGCCATAGTGTTGGAACATCTGAAAAAAGCATGTCAGACATGGTGAGCAAAAGCTGTCACTGTGCTCAAGATGATTAAATTATTTATTAGAAAACTGTTTATTTAACTGAGTAATGATTTTACAGACACGTGAACAGCATAAGAACAAGATGGCAGGAGCCTCTTCTAATGTTGAGGAAGAGAGTGTTCCTCAGGCTCTGCCCACTGAAGTACAGACTGGTTCTGTTTCTCATCCATCAATGACAGAATCTCCACCACCAAGCAGTCTTAAACACAAGAAGCCCAGGTCTGGAGACCCAAAGAACACTGCTACGCATGAGGAACGTTTTTATGCTACAGCATCAGAAAGCAAAATGCAATCCAAAACATACAAAAAACCCATCCAGAGTACAAATAATAAATCTAAAGGTCAAGCAGTAGAGGTCAGATCATCTCCAGAGAGAGTGTTCGCTAAAGAAAGGGAGACATGCAGTGAAACATGCAGTACTAGTATTGATTCAAGGCACAAAGTTTCAAAACCAGATCCCAGAGATCAAGAGGTCACTACTCCTGCTGAGACGAAGCACAAGACCAAGTCAAGTTCACTTAAAATTCAGAATACAAGTTCTCTCGGTTCAGGAAGTCAAGGAAGTTAGAACAATGCCTACAAAAGTTTTAGAGGTCAAATCACATCAGATTAAAGAGGAGGGTATTCCAGTAAGAGCTACAAAAAGGGTCAAGTCTCCAGTCAAGGATCAAGACGTCCCCTCTGGCAGGATGGAAGTTAGTGTGGTCGAATCAATACTTCAGGCAGGTCCTGCTCAAAAAGACATCATGCCATCCCTTGGAAAGGCTCAAGAGGTCATATCAACACTTATCGATACACAAGAACAGGAAAAGCCATCAGTCAAAATTCCACAAGACACTCCTAAAAAGGAGATCATGTTGACACAGAAGAAATCCCTGGTGAACTTACACCAAAGAAAGCTAAGAAGAAGAGATCAGATGTGGAAAGAGCCCCAAAGAAAGAAATGGCACCCAAAACACCCAGCCCTCTATCAGTTTCCATACCAACACGAATGTCCAAAGCAAAAAAGGGAAAACATGTGGAGGCTGAAAACTCAAACGTCCAGCTTAGAACTGAGATGCTCTCACAAGTCAAAGGGGAAAATGATAGTAAAACACCTCAGAACTCCAATATATCATTTCCCCTATAGAGAACAGAAAATCAGGAGTAGCTGCTGAAATAAGCCAATCCACTTCCAACCTGCAGTCTGAGCAAACAAATAGCCAGTCACCCTCTGATAAACTGCTTACTGAACAGAAATATGAATTTCCATCAATTAAAAGCTTAACTCCAGAAGGAGGCCACTCATTTTCCAGTTTATGGTCCAATAACGAATCAGCAACCAGTAAATCTTCCACCATAAAAGAAACTAAATCATCATCTGGTAATTTGTTACATCTACCACCGCAATGCAGGCAGTCACCACTAAATGAAATTAAATTAGATGGCAAATCAGTTGAACCTGAAGGGCCAGACAGGAAGCCACAGGCTGAGCAGAGCATTATGGGTAGTGTAGTTTCACCACAAGCAGCCATGGCTATAGTTAGTGCTGCACCACTACTAATAAAAGCTGCTGAAGTTCTTTCTGAAACTTCACCAGAACAAAGTAATAAGATGTCCTTGCGTGCATCAATGTCCCAAAGACGTAGCAGGAAACAATTTCCTGCCAGAACACGAAGTGGACCCGGACAGCACAGTTCAGGATGTATCAGCACAATATGTACAAAACAAGCTTGTTTCTGATGAAAACAGAAAAATGGAGAAAGAAACTGATGTGAAGGATAGCGAAACAGACAGAGCGGAAGAGAGAGGTGAAGAAGAGACTCTCGCTGAGGATGAAGAGGAAAGTGAGGCGGTTGGGCAGAAAGAAGAGTACAGTGTTGTTGAAGATGAAGAAAGAGAAAGCGATAATGACAAAGATGGTGATCAAAAAAGTGAGGAGGGCAGTGAGGAAGAGGAAGATGAAAGTGAGGGGGTTGCGCAGAAAGAAGAGAATGAAGTTGAAGACGAAGAAGAAAGAGAGAGCGATAATGATGAAGACAGTGAAGGAGCTCAAAAAGGAGAGGAGGATGATGAGGAAGAGGAGGAAAGAGAGGGGGTTGGACAGAAAGAAGAGAATGATGTTGAAGACAAAGAAGAGAGAGAGAGCAATAATGAAGACAGTGAAAGTGCTCAAAAGGAGAGGAGGACGGTGAGGAAGAGGAGGGAGGAGAAGAGGAAAGTGAGGGGGTTGGGGAGAAAGAAAAGAATGATGATGAAGATGAAGAAGAAAGAGAGAGTGATGATGAAGACAGTGAAAGTGCTCAAAAAGGAGAGGGGGACTGTGAGGAAGAGGAGGGAGGAGAAGAGGAAAGTGACGGGGTTGGGCAGAAAGAAGAGAATGATGATGAAGATGAAGAAAGAGAGAGTGATGATGAAGACAGTGAAAGTGCTCAAAAGGGAGAGGAGGACGGTGAGGAAGAGGAGGCAGGAGAAGAGGAAAGTGAGGGAGTTGAGCAGATAGAAGAGAATAGTGTTGAAGTAGATGAAGAAGAAAGAGAGAGCGATAATGATGAAGATAGTGAAAGTGCTCAGAAAGGGAGAGGGGGACTGTGAGGAAGAGGAGGGAGAAGAAGAGGAGAGTGAGGCTGCAGGGGAGGAAGAGGATGACAGCAATAGTGGACAGAGCAGTAAAAGTGAGGGAGAGAAGAGTGAAGGAGGAGGATGTGAAGATGTGACTGAAGGAGAAGAAGAGGAGAATGAGGGTGAGGATGGAGAAATGGAAGAAGAGAATAAAGATGAAGAGAGTGGTGGTGAAGATGAGGAAGAAGAGAGCGAAGAAAATGATAGGCATGAGGAAGAAGAGAATGAAATAGAGGAAGGAGAGGCAGAACAGGAAGAAATGGAGATGAAAAGAGTGAGGAAGAAGAGGACGGAAATGAAGATGAGGAGGAAAATCAAGAAGAAGAGACTGATCATGAAGAGGAGGAACACAGAGATGAGGCAAAAGAGGAGGAAGAAGAAGAGAATGACGAAGAGGGTGTAGAAGATGAGGAACAGGAGGAAATGGAAAATGATGATGAATTGAAAGACAAAAAAGATGGAGTAAAAAACAGTGAAGAAGAAGAGAGTGTGAGAGAGAAAGAAGATCGAGAGAATGAGGTGGAATCTACAAACGAAGAAAAGGTTTCCAATAAACATGAAGATGAAGAAAGTGAACAGTTTGAGGAAGATGATGGAGATGAAGAGGAAATGGAAACAAGTGAAGTGAAATTTAGAGAAGAGAAGAATCTGGATCTCTCAGAGACACCGGACGTGGACAGAGAAGATGAAGATGATGAGGTAGACAAGCTGAATGAAATGATGGAGGAAGAGGAAGGAAGTGAGGAAGAAACAGAAGAGGAGGAGAAAGAAACAGACAAGAAGGAAGAGAAATAAAAAAACAGACAGAAATGGGAGGAAACAGAAAGAATCTTCTGAAGAGGAAGAAGAACAGGAAGAAGAGAGTGAGGAGGAGGAGGAAGAAGCAGAGCAGAAGGAAATGAAAATAAAAAGGACACAGAGAGAAACCAGTGAAGAAGAAGAACAGGAAGAAGAGAGTGAGGAGGAGGAAGAGGAAGAAGAAGCAGAGAGGGTAAAATGAATATAAAAACTGAGAGAAACGGGATGAAACAGAGAGAAACTAGCGAAGAAGAAGAACAAAGAAGAAGAGAGTGAGGAAGATGAGGAGGGGAAGAAGAAGAACGGAATGAAATGAAAATAAAAACGGAGAAAAACAGGAGGAAACCGAGTGAACCTGGTGAAGAGGAAGAAGAGAGTGAGGAAGAGGAGGACGAAATAGAGCAGAAAGAAATGAATATAAAAACTGAGAAAATTGGGAGGATCCAGACAGAAACTACTGAAGAAGCAGAAGGAGAAGAAGAGGAGGAAGAAGAAGAAGAGGAGGAGGAGGAAGAGAAGGTGAGGAAGAGGAAGAAAAGACCAAAAAAGTACCAAAACAGAGAGACAAACCAAATGTGTTACCTGCACACAGACAGACAAGTGCACAGAGAGACAGACAGAGGACTAGACAAAGAGATCAACAGAACGTTAAAGGGAAGAAGCAAACAGATGGTGCTCAGGACCCTCAGTTCTGGAACAGTGTCCTACCACAGTATCTGAACCTTAAATGACCCTGAATCTGCACAATACAAGCACAAACACCCTGAACAGGGCTGTGAATCACACTTCTTAAAACAGTGAAACTTAAAATGGTAATACATCAATATAAAATATGGTTTGTGTTCTGCTATGTATTCTGCTTTAGTATGACATATGGCTCTAAAAGGGCTGGTTGTGTCTTAATTCTTTAAGAGGATTCTTGATTATAAAGTGCCTTGACTAAATTATTCTGTACATATTCTGTTACAGTATTGTATAGTGAATGTTATTTTTAAGCACAGATTTCTGTGTACACAGAGGAAAATGAACCAGGCTTTGAATATTTTCATGTTCTGCTCTATTGACATTCCTTTTCCAAGACCTGGTCTGTTATTAGCAGCATACCAGACTTCTGTAAATGAGAACTGCAATTTAAAAAGAGACAGTCACACACCTACATACTATGATTTGATTGAAAAGCTGATAATATTTTGCTGTTTTGTTTAAGAAACTATATGAAATACAATGTTCTGTCTTTGAGATGTTTATCTGTTCACTGTAGTATATATATATATATATATATATATATATATATATATATATATATATATATATATATATATATATATATATATATATAAGCAATTTAAATACATTTTGTTTACAAATTATACATGATTTAACTCATTTTTAAGTCAGTCTAATGTAGCTAATTTAAGTTAAAATGACTTAAATAACAAGTGTGATTGTAAAAATGTGTGTCTTTTAAACTTTGGGGTTTTACCTTTAATTGATTTATTTAGTTCTTTTTTATTATTAGGCTATTTGTTTTACAGTGTATCTACAAGGAGTCTGGCAGCTGAATTTCCTTTTTAATGATGGTTCAGAGATGAAAACTCCACTTTTACTTTTGAGGACATTCCCTGTACTATATTTCAATATTCCCAGTATTCTGTAGTCTAAAATCCTACTATTAGTGATGGGTGAAAAGTCTATGTAGAGCAAAAATAATTTGTACTAAATTATTTCCCCCTCAATAGGTGGCAACACAAGAAGTGTTCTAAAAAGTTAAATAGGACTCCAATAATAAATGATACACATAATAATAATAATTTAAAGATTGCTTAAGTGTCCCAATTGATAACTTTTTAGGGTCACTGTAAGCAGCACTAATAACAGTACACATTTTATGAATGTAAACCAAAAGTCCCCGCGCCGTTCTGTGCGCGCGCTCGCGCTGGATGAAGAGCTCTCGTATTTCTATTGAGGAGGCGGGCTCGGGCTTGTGCTCTGGTTCTATCGTAGGAATGTACCCGAGGTCTCCCAGCAGCTCCTGGACTTCCTAAAGATGGACACCTGGATATGTGTGTATGTGATAGTGGGACTGCAGCTGTCCGGAAGCTTTGCGTATGACGGTAAGAGACCCATCAAACGGATCCTGTTTCAGTCTTGCGCTCTGACCTTTAATCAATCAAAATGTGTTGAGCAATACTTATCAAACTAATGCAAAGTTGTGCAAAAATCATCTGAGGAAATAGAGTATTTGTGCATTTGAGAGTTTCCCTGTGCTGTTTCTTCTTGATTTTCTGTATAAGGCACAGTACATTTCAACAGAGCTCGGAGTGTTTACGTGGACGTTTTTGGGGCTGTTTGGGGGAAAGAAGGGGGCAAGTTTCTTAAATCCTGGAAAAGACACTGAACTCTTTCATATGAAAATGCACTGAAGACTTGTTACCAGTAGGACACCGCGCGCCCGGTAGAAATCCTCGATACTGATGGGACATATCTGTTGAATGATTCGTCTTTAAAACATCTGTGATTAGTGACACAGTAAACATGTAAGGATGTCTTCTGGACAGTAGGTCAGCAGTGTGCTCGTTGAGTCAGCAAAGGTTTAATGGGATCATTTACAAAATTTGGTAACGCTTAGATTACAGCCCGGAAAGTACTAAGAGGGATTTACAGTGTAAATTTCTGTAATTATAGTGTATAGTATGTATAGTACGTACATAGTATAAGGGAACAATATGTCAAATTTGGGGAATAAAGGGGGAACAACCAGGATAATTTAAAAAATATTTATATTGCAAGTATTATAGAACTAAGGGGTACTTATTATTATTAAGATACAACAATCTTACATTTGGGAGCAATTTAGTGAGAACATACACTGTACTTTTTCTAGCAATTGTGTATCAATACTGTATAGGCTTTTTAAAAATGACAAAAATGAGAAAAAAATAATGGCAAAAGTCCAGATGTTTATGTTTGGGCTAACATGTTTCAAGGCAAGAAAAGCTAAGACTATTGCAATTTTTTTTAAATATACTGGGAAATATATCTGGTTTCATGTGGTTAGAGGGTAAGTGCTTTTATAATAAATAAAGGTTTCTAAATCAGTGATATAATATTGTGTATGCATTTTTATTGTACTTACCCTGTAACTACATGGAACAAGAGGGTAACAAGAACCACTTTAATTTACAGCCCGCAATGTCACACTTACCCTGTAACTACACGAAACAAGGGGTAACAAGCACCACTACATGAAACAAGAGTATCTTTCACCAATATTTAAGCAGAAGTTGCAATAGTTTTCGTTTTCACTGCACTTTTGTTAAAAATATTACTTTATAATCTAAATGCATTGATAGCCAGTCATTTTTAAAAAGCCTGTACAGTATGTAATGGTTGACCATTATTTCAAAAAGGTATGTTCTCGCTAAATTGCTCCCAAATGTAAGATTGTTATATCATAATAGAATAAGTACCCCTTAGTTCTATAATACTTACAGTATAAATTATTTTTTTTATTCTCCTGGTTGTTACCCCTTTATTTCCTTAACTTAAAATATTGTTCCCATATTGTAAGTACGTTATAGGTACACTATGATTACCAAAGGTTACAATGTAAAATCGATTTAATTACGCAGTACTTTCCGGGCTGTAATCTAAAGCGTTACCCAAAATTTCTAAGCATATACATATGTTCAACAGTCTTTTGTCTCAAAATTCATTTTGGACTTCTAGCAGGAACATTTATATTAATACCATGCACTTTTAATATTAAGTTTTAAAATGATCTATTTACTGCTATTTTTAGGCAGATTTTCAAGTGCCTATCCCAATAGAATCTTAAAGATAGTGTTATTCATCATGAGTCTTTTCCTTGGTTAAGTCTCAAATCAAAAGAATAAAATAGTAATAATTTTATAGAATGACACATAAGAAGTATATACATGCAAAATATGAAAAAGGTAAGTGATAAAGCATCAGTGTGTATTAATATGCTGGTGGTGTTGTGCTACTCACTGTCCCTCAGGCTATGCTAAGGGGGCTGTGAAGTTTGGGACTGTTATTTGGAAATGTGTCTGATATGTTATTCACATTTCATGAAAAATGTGTTTTAACTAAAAAAATCTAGGATTTTGTGTATCCAGAGCTAGAGACTGTCCACTTTTCCACGACTAGATTATGGTTGCTAAGCCTGTACCTGATGTCACTAATATATATAACCAATTTATATAATAATTTGAGGAAATTAATCTACTTTGTGGTTTTGTTTAGGTTTGATTCATCAATATTGTTGTTTGTATCAGGCTGGTTGACTGACTAATGAGATGCTTTTGAAGTATTTGCTGTATGCTAGTGAGAGATACAATGCATTTCACTTCCAGAAAACATTGTGATGAAGTAATGCGTTTATATTCCAGCAGAAGCAGTCACCGTGTGCACCTTGGTCCCTTCAAACCTTCATGGTTTCTCACTCCAAAGTTGTATTTGTTTAGAGAATTAATGAAAAAGGAGTCTTGCCTGGACTCGCTTAGACATGCAAATGTCCTGTTCTCTTGGAAACACACAATTGAAAAAGCTGAAGAGATGCATGTGTTGTGGTGGTAGAACTAATTGCTCTAAATTACCAATCTCCATTTCGACCACGGCTGGGAATGTAATTCAATGCAGAATTACTGTGTGAGGTTGTCGTCCTGTCTATGGGTTTTAGGTTGTGGTCCAGGCTACAGTTTGTAAATGCACGAAAGTTCCAATTTTCAAATACAACAGACCATCAGACTCACATATTGGCTTAATTTGCATTGTGTAAAGTCACCAAATAAATGATGCATTTTGCTAAATGACTTCAAATGATGTACATTGTTTATTCACAAAGAGCAAAGACTGGGTGGCTATTTGTGTTTGTGTATTTTATGGCGTTGTGAACACAAACACGGACTCATGTTGGCTATAATTTTAATACATGTTAAAAGATTAAGATTGAACAAAAACAGACTGTCCACATGCACTGTCCTAACTTGAACTATGAGTGAATGCATGTAAAACAGCCACATGTCCAAACTCAAATGAATTGAACCTTCTGAGCTATTTGTTGTCTAATGAGAATCAGTAGCTATCAGAGATTTACTCTTTTGGATGAGCAAAGCTTGTTGCGTATGAGAGAGAGATAAATGCTTTATACATACAGTGATGTGAGGGGACAATAGTTTCAAACTAAAATGTAAAAAATAAAAAATGAAGACCAAATTTAACAATAAAAGATTTTAAAAAGCCTACCGGCTGTTTTAGACGGTGTAGTTTGAATATGTGGACAGTTTTTGAAATATATGCAAGTAAAAACGTTTGAATATATTAAAGGTTTTTAGAGGTTTTTTTTTTTGTGGCTGTAAAACATAACCGTGATTTTAACAGTAAAAAAATTTAAAAATGCTACAGTGCAAAACTGTTAATTGGTTAACAGAAAGTTTCCGTACTATACACAGTAAATAACTGTGATATAATTTTACAGTAAAATACCGTTAAATTTACAGTTTTTGAAAGTGAAAAAAAAAACAACACAAATTATTGTATAATTTACAGTGAAAACCCGTAAATTGACACATTTCCCTGTGTGACACTTCACATTTTATGGTTCCTCATAGTTATATTGTTGTTTTTTTTCTAATCAATTATGTACATTAGGGTTTTATGTTACATTTAATGTTGTTAAATTAAAGGGATACTCCACTTTTTTTGGAAATAGGCTCATTTTACAACTTCCCAGAGTTAAACTGTTTAGTTTTACCGTTTTCAAATCCATTCAGCCAATTTACTGATATTTTGAAGAATATCAGTAACCAGACAGTTTCTGGTCTCATTGACTTACATAGTATATATTGTTTTCCTACTATGGAAGTCAATGAGACCAGAAACTGTCTGGTTACTGATATTCTTCTAAACATCAGAAAATCGGTCAAATGGATTCGAAAATGATAAAACCCAACTGTTTAACTCTGGGGCAGTTGTAAAATGAGCCTATTTCCAGTATCCCTTTAATGTTTATTGCATTTTTTAAATTTCATGTGTGTTACTATGACGGTGTTTAATGTTTGTGTGAATGACACTGTGCAGCTTCTTTAAATATGTATTACTTAAATAACTATTCACTTGCTCATGTAACTCTCATCACTGCTATAATGATTGTTGGTTGTCAGTATATTACAATGGTCTAAAACAGATATCAATACTTCAATAAGTTGGTAAATCCACATTTTATCAGAAAATAAAATACGGTTTATTACTGTAAATTTTAAGTTAAGTCTGTAAAGCCATTAACATACCTACTGTATTTTTAATCGGTAAATTTCTGGCAACCACAGCTGCCGGTCTTTTACCGTAAAATTTACAGCTTTATTTTTTACAGTGTGCAAGCAGTTTTTGAGTGGTTGCTAAGGTGTTTTGGATGGTGGCTAGGTCAATGTGTGATGGCTGATGGATTGATAATTAGTATAATAATTAGTCTGTAATTCCCTGTCAGTCCAACACAGTCTCATAATAAGATGCGTATCTATACCACCACGTGTGTCATTTCTCGTGGCATTTATACGCCAAAATGGTTTTTGCCTGTATATGGTACGCACTAAAAAACCCTGGGTTAGGTTTAGGGGGAGGGGGTGGGGAGTTCGTGCATATTATACGCCAAAAGTGCGTATCATATGTACGCGAAAATCGCGTGCCATATACACGCAAAAACTGTTTTTGGCGTATAAATGCCACGACAAATAACATTCGTGCCATACATACTAACTTTCATGAGATTGGGCTCGTCAGTCTGTAAAATAAAAACTCCACACACACGGAGCTGTAAATCTGAGACTGTTGCAGACACTGAACATGGGGAGCCTGAGGGATCTTGATTTCTAATGACTATTACTGATGTCTGCAAAATGTTCATTCAAGTCCAGTTTTAAGCTTAACATTGTATAAGTTGTGAAATCTTTTCAACCGAAGCTATATGTTTTAATTGACAGCTTTTTTTGTAAGTGGAAACTTCCTCCATTTGAAGTATAAGTGTGTGTGTGTGTGTGTGTGTGTGTGTGTGTGTGTGTGTGTGTGTGTGTGTGTGTGTGTGTGTGTGTGTGTGTGTGTGTGTGTGTGTGTGTGTGTGTGTGTGTGTGTGTGTGTGAGAGAGAGAGAGCAAATCTAAGCCAAGTCAGTGAGTATTCTGGGTTACACAACGTTCTGCTGAGCTAAACAGAATGGAACAGGAAAACTCATCTGCCAAATGGAGCACACACACCTACACACATGATCCCTGTGGAGTGTTTTCCATGATAGAAGTTGGAAAACTGTGGTCCTGTCATGATTCACCTCTAGCTCTGCATTAACATTGTCTGTGTATGTAGGCTATGTGTTTGCTGCTCTGTCTCTCTCCCAAGTCTCTCAACTTGTTACTGCTTCAGAGCGAGCTTCTGATCTAACTTGCTGTGTGATCAGCCATCCACTCACTTACACACGCACACACTCAAACACACACATGAGCCAAGAGAACAGAACTAGAGGGAATAAAACAGCGAATCAGTGCGAATGCAGCGTCTAGTTTTTTTGTGTTTGATCCCAATCTAAGAGGGCAAAATGTGGGTAATGGAATTTTTCCATGATTTCTTGAAGCAAGTCTTGTTTTAAGTTTCATTGGAGTATGGATCACTTACTTTCATAATACTTTAAGTACAAGTCACCGAATTAGATGGAATAGAACAGTGAGTGAAACCTGTTTCTGTTGGAGAACATTACTGTTTTTACTGCAGCATGGTGGAGGATGAAATTACACAGTGACTGTTGTGAAGGAGCTTCTGTTATGACACTGAATGTAAATAAGCAAGACAAATTGGCAGTCTAATCTGACCTCTGAATAAAGCCATGCCAGCATCTATTCCATCTTGTCATGTTCCCGGTACAGCATGTTATCCTAATATAGTGTCGTATGTTATTTTGTGTGGCTGCCATTTTCACTGCATCGCAACATCACACACTGTAATTCACTTCATTACCCGCAGGGGTCATTGTTGCATTTCATGCCATGTCAATAAATACAACAAACCCATTTCAGTGACAGCCTAGCTATGAAAGCCTGTTTAAAATGATAAATGTAAGAATAAAAAAGGGGAAAAACAGTCACTTGATAAAGATAAGTAAAAAAAAGTAGTGCAGTAGGCTACTATTGATCAAACGTTTGGGGTCAAGATAGATGAGATGATTTGTTTGTGTGTTTTTGTCTTTTAACACACTGTTTTTGTCTCATATGCTCACTGAGACTGCAATTATTCCATACAGTAAAAAAAAAAAACTAAATAAATCATACAGTAAAAAAAAAAAAAAAAAATTTAAAAAAAGTGTCACGTGGTGAAATCCTTCAGAAATCATTCTAATATGCTGTTTTGGTGCACAACAATATTAGTTGTTAGCAATGTTGAAAACAGTTGTGCTGCTTAATAATTTTCTGAAAACTGTAATACTTTTTTCCCATGGTTTTATGATAAATATAAAGTTGATAAAGACAGTACTTTTTTCATTATAAATATTGTTACTGTCATTTTTTTAATCAATTTCAATCCATGCTGAATAAAAAATATTAATCACTTAAAAGAATCGTACTGACCCCAGATTTTTCAGCATTACTGACTGTACACAAATACCTTTTTTATTCTGAGGCTTCCATAGTTAGACTGAACATAAAAATATTACAACAGAACCCAAACTGTGGTTTTTGTTCTAATATAGTCACACAGAATACAAATGATTCTAGTTGAACTGAATCTGAAATTCTGCGGTCTTGCCAACTCTTCTTGCTTGTGCTGTCCTAAACTGTTTTGCAGGCTCTGGATACTGGCCATACACTGATGATGAAGATGTGCGACACACAGGTGAAAACATGCAAGGACATACTACATTAAATGCACATGTTGATCCCATTACACAGAACCTAAACCCATCTTCTCTTACCACATCTTAACACACGAGCGCTGCTGTCAGAACACATACACTCACAACACAGACGACACTACATCTCTGACTGCCTGCTTAGGCTTCACACCTCTGATTACTTCCTCTTCTTTTGTGGCTGTGCTACTTTATCTTTGTTCACGTTATCTCCATTCATGTGTGGATGATGCCAGTTGTCAAGGTAAGCTTTGAAGGCCGTGTTTTGTTATGACTCAGCGTCTTTCTTCAGTGCGTTTGCATACATGTGTGATAACGTATGTCTCTTTCTAGGCGTGCCGTGGTGCGCCCCAGTGAAAGTCAAACACGGTCAAGTCAGCTGCCAGACACCACGCGGAGAGCGTTATAAGAACGTTCTGGGAACTCGGTGCAAGATCCGCTGTAAGACGGGCTACGAGATGCACGGCAGCAGCGAGATTCTCTGTATGGCCAGCAAACAGTGGTCAGGAAACTACGCCTGCAGAGGTCAACATTTACTAAACTCAATTATAAGATCATATTGCCTAAATGCTGACGTGTTAACTGACTTGGATGACTCTATATTCTTGAATGGTTATAAATTAACACAATCATTTTAATCGCATTCATCAACTCATAATCACAAATTATTTTTTTACTTTTTTTGTTTTTGTTTGTTCACACTATACCATTCAAAAAGTTTGGAGTCAGTAAGATTAGGAAGTATCCTATGCTCCCCAAGACTGCATTTATATGATCAAAACTACAGTAAAAAATACAACAACAGTAAAACAGTTTTGTGAGGCAATATTGGGAAATATTTTTACAATTTAAAATAACTTTTTTCTATTTGAATTAAAAATGCAATGTATTCCAGTGATGGCAAAGCAATAATAAAGCACTGTGAAATATCACTGTTAAATGTTTTCTATTAATATATTTAAAAATTTAATTATTCTTATAGCATAATCACTCCTCTCTTTAGTGTCACATGACCCTTTAGAAATCATTCTAATATGCTGATTTGCTGCACATGAAACAATTATATATATATATATATATATATATATATATATATATATATATATATATATATATATATTATATATGTAGGGATGCACGATATATTGGCCACATTATCGGTATCGGCCGATAAATGATCATTTTTAATGTTATTGTTATCGGCCTGACAAGAACATTTAGCCGATATCTAAAAGCCGATAAATAATGTATTATTTCCTTCAGCTGAGGCACTTTAGATGTGCACTGTTCAACATGATGCTTTTAAATTGCTTGAAATATGATTGAAATCACTTTAAAAAGGAATATCCAGTTAAAGTGCAAAATGTACAGCGCAAGTCTGTCATATCGGCTACACAACATTAAAATAAGAACATCATAATTATGTTTGTATCTTGAGTTTTAATGAGGAGACTTTTTTTTAATCAGGCTCTCAAAAATTGTCAAAAAATTTGGATTTAGATTTATCGGCCAATATATCGGTTATCGGATTTCAAATATAAAGAATTATCGGTTATTGGCCAAAATTGTCATATCGGTGCATCCCTAATATATCTTTACTGTCTTTACTTTCACTGTTGATCAATTTAATGCATCCTTGCTGAATAAAGATATTAAAGGAGTAGTTCACTTAAAAAAAAAAAAACTTTTGCTGATAAGTTCACCATGTCTTTCTTTCTTTCAGTCGAAAAGAAATTAATTT
This sequence comes from Hybognathus amarus, assembly GCA_030378365.1. Classification (NCBI taxonomy): domain Eukaryota; kingdom Metazoa; phylum Chordata; class Actinopteri; order Cypriniformes; family Leuciscidae; genus Hybognathus; species Hybognathus amarus. The sequence continues at coordinate 56,852 of JAQIUQ010004808.1, forward strand.
TTTTTATGAAAACATTCCAGGATTTTTCTCCATATAATGGACTTCAATAGGAACCAAACGGTTCAAGGTCCAAATGAGAGTTTCAGTGTAAACTGCAAACTGTTCAACGGGCTTTAAACAATTCCAGACGATGAATAAGGGTCTTATCAAGCGAAACGATCGCTCATTTAAAAAAAATAACAAAGTTTAAGTTTTATAAGCTCAAATGGTCGCCTGCTCTATTCTGTGATGTGCGGTCGTGACTCTTCTGTTCTAACACGTTCATCAAAATGAACAAATCTTTTTTCGTGTCATTTGGTTCATTCAACAAGCGAAATGAATCGAGTTGACTCGGGAAAAGATTTGTTAATTTTGATGAACGATTTCGAATAGGAGAGTCGCTAACACCGCATCACACCCTAACCCTAACAGAACAAGGTGACCATTTGAGCTTATAAAACTTAAACTTTGTTGTTGTTTTTTTAAAAAATGGGTGATCGTTTCGCTGATAAGTCCCTTATTCATCATCTGGAATTGTTTTAAAGCCCTTTGAACAGTTTGCAGTTTGCACTGAAACTGTATTTTGGACCTTGAACCATTTGGTTCCCATTGAAGTGCTTTAAATGGGGAAAAATCCTAGAATGTTTTTATCAAAAACATTCACTTCTTTTCGACTGAAGAAATAAAGACATGGACATCTCGGATAACATGGAGGTGAGTAAATTATCAGCAAAAGTATTTTGAACTACTCCTTTAACATCTTTTAAAAAAATCTTTCTGACAACAACCTTGACTTTGAATGGTAGTGTCTTTTTTATGTTTTTGATCATTTTTGATGACCAAATTTTAAATTCATTAATCTTTTTTGCCACATGCTGAAAGTTTGATTGTTGATTTATCTATTTTAATTCATTTATTGATTTCCCAGTTGTTGCTTTTTATAATTAAATTGATTAGTTTCTCAAATGACTGATTCCTGAAGAAATCTCAAGCTTTAGTACGAGCCACAACCAGCCACATGTCAGTCAGCAGCTGAATGACACATGGACTTATTTGCATTGAAAGCATTGATTGTCCATTAAAAATCCATTTTCACCAGGTTATGAATTATTACAGAAATCCGCTGTCCTAAACTGACCATGCCATCAAACGGAGGTTTCAAGTGTTCAGACGGGTCTTACTTCAACTCCCGCTGCCAGTTTTTCTGCTCACCTGGATACACACTCCGTGGAGTCCACAGCGCCACCTGCCAAAGCAGCAGAACATGGAGCGGGGCAACAGTGTGTGCCTAGGTGAGTGAAACCATCAATAAGCACTGACTAATATTCATTTACAGATTTGGATTGATGACATAGGCCTAGTATTTAGGTGGTGGGGCATGTAACGGTGCTTTTTGTCTCAGATGTGGATCCCCCAGTTATTAAGTGTCCTAATATAAAGGAGAAGACAGCTGAACCAGGAAAACTCACTGCCAAAGTGACATGGGACACGCCAGAGGGCAAAGACACAGCGGACGGCATCCTAACAGAGTCAGTGAATCAATTTTATGCTCACTCAGTTCTGTGGTCTTTATTCAAAAATAATTGACCCCTCAATGTCAAGATTGACCAAAGAGAATCTCTGAATTCACATTTAATTCACATCTAATCCTTGTCTAGATTCTTGTTGTGAGAAACCATTGTTTTTGTCTGTAGTGTTATACTGAAAGGAAAGCCTCCAGGCTCGCACTTCCCAGAAGGGAATCATAAATTATCATACACTGTGTTTGACTCGTGCTGAGAACAAGGCGACCTGCAGGTTCAATGTTCGAGTGAGAGGTGAGTTCTTTAGTGAAATATTTAATGTTTGAAATGTTTAATTATTTATTCATGATTTAAGTCAAGTTATTATTTGAAATTGCTTTGCTAAACAAAGAGCAACTAAAAATGTTAGCTACATTTAAGCTCTTTAAGAAGGCAACATATTTAAATATGTACAGTTGTGGTCAGAATTATTGGCACCCCTGGTAAATATGATCAAAGATGGCTGTAAAAATAAATCTGCATTGTTTATCCTTTTGATATTTCATTAAAAAAATGAGTAACCTTTTATTGAAGTAAATGAATTGAAAGTGGGGTAAAAAATCATGAAATAAATGTTTTTTCTCCAAAACACGTTGCTCATGGCACCCTTTTAATAATTACTGCCTTTTTTTAAAAACAAAAACTGACTGCAAACTTTTGAACAGCACTGTGTGTTACTGAAGAAGCTAAACTGTAGTTGGTAGCATCCTTGTTTTAATTTTTTTATAATTGAAGAGTTCAGATGCAAAAGCCTCTAAATGCCATTTAAAATTTTCTTCTAAAATGATCATTTTTATCAAGCTTGTATATTTAAGTTCAGTAATTTCACTTAAATGACAATTAATAGGTAATCTTCATTGCCATTTAAGTGAAATTACTGGACTTAAATATACAAGCTTGATAAAAATGATCATTTTAGAAGAAAATTTCAAATGGCACTTCAAACTTCTTCAAATGCAGAACATTGCATAATGTGTTGGCATTGTGATATATGAATGTGTGTAAGGTAATAAGTGTGTATTATGTACACGTTGTAGTGCGTCGCTGTACTCCTCTCTCTGTCCCTGACAATGGCTGGATGAAATGTGACAGTGCGGTGTGATAATTACGGGGCCACGTGTGAATTCCGCTGTCTGGGTGGTGCTACGAGCTAAGGGGCAGCGCCGCAAGAGTCTGCCAGTTTAACATGGAATGGTCTGGCCTGGAGACTTCCTGTGCCCGTACGTAACACACATTAACATCTCACAAACAGCTTAGTTTATCGATATTCCTTGCATTAAACATTATACGTCCTTAAATGCAAGATTGCATAGCATTCCTAAATAAGAACGATGCTGCTTATTCTGGCAGGATATTTCTAATATTGTGAGGCAGAATGCTAGAGTAAATGATGACATTTTTCATGACAGAATTATTCATGTTATTCTTAGGCGATTAAACCCCAGTTTATGTAAAATTCATGATCTTACTCTTACTTTCCTGCCCTCTGGTGAATAACATCTAAATGATTGTTTTATTAAAAGCCATGAATATTAATGTCGGTGTGCGGTCTGCTGCTGCATTGTTGGACCAGTTCTATGAGAAACGGCGCATTTTGATCATCTCAGCCCCCTCAGCTGCCAATCACTACTACAGATTCCAGATGACTAATTTACAGGTACAAGATTAATATCTACCTCTTTATTTCATTTATTCGACAAAATTAAGCTTCGTCGGAATGTTTTAAGTAGTTTTAAAAGCTTTGTTTTAAATATGTTTAAATTTGGAAAAGTTTTAAAAGCTTGAAGTTTTACAGTTTTTACCAACTGCTTACACACAAAATCTTGTCACACGTATTTTTGAAACCTGTCACTCAAAGTGCAAAAATACATGCCAAATCTTCAAAACAGCTTTTGACTCATAAAACACCTTTTCAAAACACAACACTCTACCTAAAACACAAAGATCTATCAGGAAGTGACTTGCTTTCCTTTTCCAAACACAACCAATCAAAATGCTACACTTATTCACATGGTCACACAGACACACTCCTCACATGTGAAAACACTAATTGCTTACGTAAATGTAGTTTTGTTGTATGCTAATGTATACAACAGTAATGTGTGGCCTAATACATATTTTCTGTTTGCACTGGCATTTCCAGTGTACTTGTTACTAGGGGTGTAACGATACCCTTATGTCACGATTCAATACATGTCACGATACTGAACTCACGATACGATATTATTGCGATACTCCAAGACATATGGTAAAAGGTTGACAAAAAAAATTACTGTTGATTAAAATGCAAACTCTGATACTACATTGGGTTTAAATGAATAGGCTTGGGACTTGTGCTTGTAACCCAAGGATAATGGTGACACCAGAATAAAAATATTCATGATTCTGACGCTGAAAATACTGAGTTATTGTAGATGAATATGCTTGCACACTTCCACTGACTAGATATATCTAAAATAATGTCTGCCACTTTTTACTGGTAACATCAGACATTTGGCATTGTCAGAAACCACAAATATTCCCACATTGCGTTACTATAATCAATGATTATAATCAAGATTATATAGTAGTTCAATGTAGTACTGACTGTAAAGCTCTGAAAACCTGAATTTTTTTCTCACAGTAATTTTTTATTTGGGGGGGGGGGACTATTCATTATACATATTGTCACTATCCATCAGATACGTATTGTTGCATTTTTGTATTGCGATATATTGTGGCACGATATATTGTTACACCCCTACTTGTTACCACTCTCAGCAGATTACTTTCACTGTAGAAACTTTTGATTATATACAGTTTTTCCAATTGCCAACACACTAAAATGACATGCACAGCACAATTATTTAAACGGACACACAGAGAGCAAAACTTCTTCTCAAGTTTCCAAAAGTCTAAACACATTTTCTACATTTTCTAAACACAAAATGCCACTTTTTAAATGCACTGAGCACAGTTCTCTGCATAAGACACAACAATCTGACATAAAGTCACATGTTTGCCATTTCAAAACACTACCATTCAGAATGACACTACATGAGCTAATTGGCCAATTACATGTGCCACCTGGCCAAACACCTCAATGGTTAATTGTTAACACTTCAATCAGGATGTAAGCACTATAAAAACTATAAAAATTATTTTTCTTGCCACTTTTTTTTACTGTAATATATTTTCTTTTTCAGTTGTAAGAAAATTTTTTTTCAGTCCCATGTAAATATTTGTGCTGTGCATATGTTGCACTGACTTGTTTACTGTAGTGAAAAAATACATTACTGTAAAATGAAGTTTCAACAGCATGTGTGTATCTGCAAATATTTCTGTGCATGTGAACAATCTGATAAATATTTTAGTATTATGGCAAAGCATACTAAAGATAGGAGTGCTTTTCATCATGCCCAACAGTGTGTAGTTGTTTAGACAAAAATCTGGTAATATGAACGAAGTGTGTGCCATTTCATGCAAAAGTTTGATTTTGATAATGCTATGTGTAGTTTCGGTTGCAGTGCTTCGTTTTGCAGGATATATGAGGTATTTTGCAGTTTGGGTGTGTGGTTTTGTGAATTGTGTTAAGTATTTTGATAAAACTAGACTAGTTTGCAAAATTGTGTTAGCAATTGGAAAAAAAAAACTGTAAGCCTATGAAAGACAAAAGAGCTTTAGATTTAGAACAGCAGTGTTTACATGGTATATCCAAAAAATGTATTATTATGAAAGAAGTGTTTGCCATTTGATACAAATGCTTCATTCTGACATGTGTTTATGGCATTTTGAATGCAGTGTTGCATTTTGAAGGAGATGAGGCTTTTTGTGTGTGCAGTTTTGAGAATTGTGTGTAGAGTTTTGGAAAAAAGGAGACTTACTTTTGCAAATGTGTGTAAGCAGTTGGTAAAAACTGTAAGTTTAAAGCAGAGCTGCAAAGTCCAGGTTCAGAAAGTAAAAGCCCTCCTCAGTATTTTGTTCCAATCACCTGGATTTGCTAATTAGCACAGATAGAATAGAACTAATTAGTGAAATCATGTGGGTGGAATAAACATATGGCAGGACTTTTACTTTCTGACCCCTGGATTTTACACCTCTGGTTTAAAGTAGTTCAAAAATAGTTAGCTCAATATCTCTGTGTGTGTGTTCCTGTACTTGTACAACTATCTTTGTGATGACTAGTTTGAGTTTTAAGGCTGGGACACACCAATGCCGACGGTCGGCTTTCGGGTAATGTTGGGCTGTTTTTGGATAGTTTTTTCACTGTGTTCTGCTCTGTTGGCTCTAGTTGGACCCCATCCTGTTTTTTTGGGCTGATTCAGCATGTGGAATTGGCATTGGACTGCTGGTGAGAGAGAGAACTCTGGTTGGCTGTTCAGCTTAGTGAACAAAATAAAAGTAAAGTGATGAAAGCGAGAAAAAGTCAAGACAGTACAGACAGAAGGCTGTTATAATTTTAAGTCATCTTACCCAAGCGTTCAAATCCAATGATATTTTCATAATAACATGAAAAACTGATTAGCTTTATTGATATTCAAAATAAGAACCAGTCGCTGCTTTTCTTTATTTACAGTTTTTATTTCTGCAGTCCTATTTTCGGTTTTCCTTTTTGAATGATGAGAATATACTATTGCTACCTGCTGATATAGACAGTTATTTACTTATACGCAGGCACAGAGCACACATGCTAGTTAACAGCCGCCTTTAACCCCTTAAGTGTCACCCCCCCTTTTTTGAAAATAGATGAAAATGCACATTTCGAACTTAAATGGTTGTAATTCAAGAATGCTTTGGAATATAGACGTAAGATTGGTCTGGTTTTAAAGAAGACATTTGGCAGATTTTTGTAGAAGTGAAATAAATTAAGAATGTGAAACAGAAAAAAAGTTATAGAAGTTTGAGTTTATGAAAATGTACAATTTAAAAAAAAATTATTATTCATATTTTATATAAAATATATTTTCAAAACCTGGGCGACTCTAAAACTGCAAAAAAATCAAAGCCAAAATTCTGAATAAGTTGTGTTTCAAATTTTAGGTTGATATCTCAAAAAATGAGCTTTCAGTGAGATTTTGTTTGGGCGCAGTACCAAACTTTTTCACTAGATGACAACCAGACTCCATTACTGCCCATATAAGGGCGCCTACATTTCCATATGAAATAATAATTATTATAATTATAAAATAATTGAATGGAGGCTATCTTTTGAACTCTTGGCATGAAAACAAACAGGTTTCTACCCTTCTTTCATGATTTTTCATGTTCATCACAATTTCAAAATAAAGGTCTAAACACTAGAGTATGAAAGCCTTAGAGTATGAAAATATTATTGTTGCAAATTGATAAATTACGGCTGCTCTGTGATATATTTTGAAAATCAATCACCAAATATGAAAACTAGAGATTCTAAGCTTTCAAATGATATACAGTTTGTCAAGATTAGTTTAGGTTTAGTATAGGATAATACTGTTTTAAAAATGTCATGGATTTGGGCCCACCGGTGGGCCCGTGACACTTAAGGGGTTAAGTCCTTTTGGTGTGTTGACGAGAGGCGGCAACACAGTCAGCTTTCGTCACCACTAGTTCGTTGACTTTGGCTTGGTGTGTCCCAAGCCTTTAGACCATCGGAGGTGGGACAAAGAGAGTAAAGTGAGAACATTTTGACTGGTCTTTACTTTCTGAGACCCCTTTAAAGGCCTGTTTGAGGGTTAAGACCTGGTTTAACAGTAAGGGTTTGGGTTAGGCACTTAGTTGTGATGTGTAGTGTTAGGGTAAGGAGCTAGAGATTGCATTATGTCAATTTGTCTTCACAAAGATAGATGTGCATCAATGTACATGTAAAAATGATGGTATAATATATACATACACACATATTGCAAGTAAACTGGATGATCTGTATTGTGCAGCATGCTCAGTGTGGTCTGGACCTAAGGCATGTGACGGTGATTGAGCTGGTGGGGGTGTATCCAGTTCAGATCGGCCGCATCAGACACAGACTCATCGCTCCAGGGCTGGCTCTACAACTCAGGTACTTACTCTATTTCAGCTACTTGATCACAGTGCTTGAAAGAAAGCTGTTTATGAATATTCTTTTAAAATGAGTGTGTTTTGTTTGTGTGGGTCAGGTTGCTGCTGCAGCTTTCTCAGAATTCCTTTAGCATGGTGCTGCTGGACAAACAGGGCGTGGATAAGCAACGCTACACGTTCCCCATCACAGCAGCAGAGATCTTTACCACCATTGACACGTTTCCCCTCCGCACTGAGGAGGCCATACTACAGAAAGAGGCTGGACAGAGCTGCTAGATGTCTATATACAGTGCACACATTTACACATCATTTTCTACTGGGTCTGGATAGAGCTGCTACATCTGATCATATATTGTAAACATACACACATGCACACACATCTCTCAATATGAATGCATGAGTGAGTCTTTGTTGTTTGTCTTTTTATGAGGTTCTGCTCTATTTGATTTGTCTGTTGTCTCTATTTATGTCAGAGTGGACGTCTAATTTTCTTAAGAAATAATACCAAAGCAATATTAATGTAATAAAAGCCTGTTTGATGATTGAAATTTGAGCATGAGACTGCTTTTTTTAAAAGGCCAGTTGGGTTTATTTGGGTTCTTTGGTTTGGTAAATAAATATGGTCAAATTGAACTGAGTACATTAGAGTTAAAATGATGTGAAGTTCACAACAAAATTTCGGGAGGAGTGAACCCTAATCTTTCAATTAACTGCCGGAGCATAAGCCGCCGCTCACCTTGCTCTTGGCATCATCCCTCCACTTCTCCAACTCCACCAATATAATTTTGGCCTCCTGCTACCATACTCATCATCCAAGCATTAGTAGACCCACTGGGGGGAGATATCTCACGCTCGAGCTGAAGCCGCTTCCTCAAGCTCTTCCGCTGCGGACAGCAAGCCAAATACACTTAACCTTATTAGCTTAAAAGATGATATGGGCAAAGGAACAAATTTATTGTGTAGAGATTGATGTTTTAAATGTCACAGTGGGGAGAAAAAAGTCTTAGTATAAGGCTAAAACTATTAGAAGTATTTTGGCGTAGTGTTATATTATGATTTCTTACAAGTGAATCAGCTTTGCTTTACAATATATATAAAATATATTTGTAATGTTTGAGAAGCTATTGTAAAAGTCATTTTGTTAGAGTCGTGACCAGTCAAGAGAGCAATAATGTGATCTTTTTAATGGGATAGTTCACTTTGAAATTAATTTTTGATATGTTTTAGCTTACCTCAAGGGATATCAAGATGTAGGTGTCTTTGTTTCCACAGTATTTTCAATTTTGACATTTTTCGGTCAAACCGTTGTTGTCTGTCAGTCATATAATGGAGTTTTTAGGGGGTCCTCCTGAAAGAGCTTACACAGAGAAGACACAATTAAACATGATTTTAATTACTCGTGAATGTAAGTACAGACTGATGGCCTAAGACACGAAACGTTTTGTGTAAGAAAACAAACAGTATTTACTATTTATATCGTTTTTACCTCTTGCTAATAGCTACGTTCACTGATCCGAATCAGATGTCCAGCTGAACTGAACTGAACCGTGTCCAAAGGTGACGCCTGGAAGTGATCTCTTGTGCGTCTACGTCACACGCATTGTTTACGCGAGATTTTGGAAGATTTTACTTTCACTAAACATATTTAGATTAGGGCTGTGCAAAAGTTAATTGCGATTAATTCGCATCCAAAATAAAAGTCTGTGCTTACATAATATATTTGTGTGTGCTGTATATAATTATTTTGTATATACCGATGCATGCATGTATATATTTAAGAATTATTTGTGCTTAAATTCTGTATACATATATAAATACATAATCTATATTATATAAATATTTTATATATGAATAACACATTTTCTTAAATATATACATGCATGTGTGTGTATTTATATATACAAAATAATTATATACAGCACACACAAATATATTATGTAAACACAGACTTTTATTTTGGATGGCGATTAATTGCAATTAATTTTTGCACAGCCCTAATTTAGATATTTCGAAATCGTCTTCCATTGCGATTTCCCGTATATCTAAATATGTTTAGTGAAAGCTAAAACTTCCGAAATCTCAGTGTAAAACAATGCGTGACGTAGACGCGTGAGAGATCGCTTCCGGCCGTATTGTTGAAGACGGTTCAGTTCGGTTCAGTTGGACATTTGATTCAGATCAGTGCACGCAGCTGTTAACAAGAGGTAAAAACTATATAAATACTGTTTGCATTTTCTGCATTTTCTCACACAAACCGCTCGTTTCGTGTCTTAGGCCATCAATGTGTACTTACGAGTAATTAAATCATGTTTAATTTTGACTTCTCTGTGCATGCTCTTTGAGGTGGACCCCCTAAACCTGCATTATATGACTGACAGACAACAACGGTTTAGACCGAAAAATGTCAAAATTGAAAATACTGTGGAAACAAAGACCCCTACATCTTGGATGCCCTTGAGGTAAGCTAAAACATATAAAAAATTATTTTTTTTAAACATTATTGCTCTCTCATTTTGGGAGAAATGAAGCAGCAAGAGTGGTTAAATAATAGTTTAATTCTCTTCCTGAAGATGAAAAAGTACAGTACAGCTGATGATGGAAACAGCACACATACACTGAACATGCTGTGAATCAAACAGCTTTAGACAATATCAGACATGGGAACACTTGGATGTCAAACATCAACATTGATAAAGCCTTACATATGCCACACAATTTATTATACGGTGTGATATAAGGTCTATTCACTTGACTGATTCTAACAAGAGCATTAGGTGTAAGACACATTATTCATGGAGACCTCACAGTGACATGACGGCTCAAATGAATCAACTGGGGAATTGACTATTAAACTAGCCTCAAAAATCAATATAGGGGCAGTATGCATTGTGCTTATACAATATGTGCCTATGTATGTTTTTTGTGACAATTTGTGTATTTCAATCGCTCTTTTTTCTTTTAATATCCAAATAGAACCTTAAACCACATACGTTTTTATAGATCATTTTATTCTTAGGTTTTTCGGTTGTGGTAAACATCACGCGTTTGTGCAGAGTGTACTTTCTTTGACGCTGAGGCTTTCTGTGTGACAGAACATTGGTGATGGGGGGGGGGGGGTCCTACCTAACAACAATCATGTCATTGTAATATTTCCATGCTGAATTGTGACAAGTCTTTAGAAAACAGGCATAAAGATGTCTTAATAGAAATATAATCTACTTTATCCACTTTACATTTGGGGTTATAACTATCATCTTACCAAAAACACTGGATTTTCTTCGAGGAACTGTAAACTTAGGTGAATATAATGAACCACATTGTTCCATGCCACACACCTATTTTCACATTCCAAACGTGGTAAAACTAGCTATGAAATTACAGTACATTGTTCTCAGTTAGTGTGCCATTTGTACAAGTGTTATGTGCAGGTGGTATTTGTGCAAATTGGATATAAAAAAAAATCTTGTGTGTGTGTATATGAAGGAAGTGCTTTGTGCTTTGTTCTTTCTGGACAACTGTGACCTTTGATTGTTGATAATGCTCACTATGCAATTTTGAAATAGTACTCATGTGCTATTCACAGTTATGACCAATGTGTGGGATTGTTTTAAAATATAAGGTTACACTTTATTTCAAGGTGTCCATGTAACAATGTAAATATACATTTAAGTACCGAGTAATATTCTTTCTTCAGTAAGCCTGAGATCAACTAAATTTGAAGCATACTATTCCAAGGATTGCTTAATGCAGGTACTCAACTAATGTGAATGATCTAAATGATAATAAAAAATATATATATTAAATATTTCAATATATTTGGGAGAGATGGTGTACCATTTTTTGCTCTTTCCGTGTGCTTTATCAACACGAAGTATTCGTACTGATATAAGTGATATATGATATATGTATCAGTATATTTGGATCTATCTAATCTATATTATATATAGATGATATATGATAGTGATTGAAATCCAATTCCTTGTGGTCACAAATGAGATGTTAATACCAGGTGTAAATTTAAATCTTAAAGGCCCATATATGTGTATGCCACAGATGTGTTTTGGGAATTTAGAGAGCATATGCATGTTGAAATGAGAATCTGTGTGGTGTCAGTACTGCCAAAGAATATAAAGAGCACTTTAAAGTGTCTAGAGGTGACCAGATTTGATGCGTATTGCCTGGGACACTGTCCCTCCTCTTCTCTCTATGTCTTCCTCTTGGCCATGCTGGATCGCAGCATCAGTGTGCACTCTAGTGGGACTTCAGGGTTGTCAATCATGCGTTGCCATAGCCTCTGCTCCTCGCCGCAGGAATCGTTCCAATCTACTTCTTTCCCATAACTCAGACCTGCAGGACACAAGCAGGTCATTTGATTGCTCTGTATGTAAGATCTAAGCACAGAAATTAAATGTACTGCTGAACTCTCAGACATCCACAGTTGAGTCATTTCAAAGGTTGCTTAAAGAAATAAAATATATTTTATACTAGGGCTGTGCAAAAGTTAATTACGATTAATCGCATCCAAAATAAAAGTCTGTGCTTACATAATACATTTGTGTGCTGTATATAATTATTTTGTATATATAAATACCTATGCATGCATGTATATATTTAAGAATTATTTGTGCTTAAATTCTGTATATATATATATATATATATATATATATATATATATATATACTATATATAAATATAAATATTTTATATATGAATAACAAATTTTCTTAAATATATACATGCATGTGTGTGTATTTATGTATACAAAATAATTATATACAGCACACACAAATATATTATGTAAACACAGACTTTTATTTTGGATGTGATTAATCGCAATTAACTTTTACACAGCCCTAGTATAAAATATATTTATTTCTTTAAGCAACCTTTGAAACTGCATTACTGCATCAGCAACTAATAAAGAGTCTATATGATTAATAGATTAAGTAATACATAAATTGCTATTAATTCACTGTGTCATTGTGTATTAATAACATATTTTATTAACTAATAGTGTAAATTAAGTGTTAATTACCACAATTAGTCATAGCTATGCACTTCAACTTCCAGTTGTCTGCCTTAATTAATCATTAGCTAATGATTTGCAAAGGTATCATTATGTTATGACTTTACTTGTTGAGGCACATCATTATTAACTAGTCATTTAGTAATTGTAGTAATTTGCACATGAATTTGCATTAACAATTAATTAATTAATCATGTATTAATGCATATTAGTGTACCTGTCATATTATCTGGAAGTTGAAATACAAGGCTTTGGCTCATTCTGGTAATTAACATATTAATTAACACTATTAGTTAAAAAATGAGTTATTATGGAATTAATCCACAATTACATATTTAAAGGAGCTGTATGTAAGAAATTTATTTAAAATAATCATAAAATGGCCCTGATATATCACTAGACATTAAGAAATCATGTTAATTTCAAATATTTATATCACTGACAACAGTAGTCCAGCCAGGATATTGTCATTTAAAAAGTAAAGTTGCAGCCCTCAACTGATGTTGATGTTGTCATGTTGTGTTTTGGTATGATGCTCCACCCTCCACCGATCTACCAGTCAGCCGCTACAAATGTGTCCGATAAAAAAAATGTTGGATCCTGCCGCCTATCTGGCAACCTCGAAGTCGGGGGGAAGGGGATACACTGCTCTAGGTATTTTGAATGTTATTGCAGTACCAGTTTTGGCCACAATCTTACATACAGCTCCTTTAATTAATAAGAATTCATGTACGAACTAATACATTAACCTTACATACTCTTAATTAGTTCCTAATGTGGTAATCATTAATGAATAGCTTAGATAATCATAAGTAACACATTAATTCAGTATCATCTGTGCATTAGTTAAGCATGAATTAATGCTTATTAGTGCACACGTATTGTAAAGTGTTACCACTAAAACTATATTTAAAAAATCTGAAATTGAAAAAGGCAATAAAACATAGATATTAGATGAAAACAATGTATAAGTTGGACTATTAAAATGACTAAAACTGAAATGAAAATAAATTAAAGCTATATAGAAATATATATGTATTTTTTAAACTTAAAACAGAAAAGCACAACAAAATAACTAAAACTTTTATTAGAATGAAAGTATTCGAAATATTACAAATTCAAAATAATATAATATACCCATTGTTTGAGTAAAACGCTGAATTAAGCATGTATGCAGATCTTAAAATACATACTGTGGATTGATACAAAAACAGAAATTGAACTGAAAAAGGCTGAGCTAAAGAAAGACTGACCAGTCCCTGCTCCTAGCCGCACACCCCCAGGAAGACGTTGCTGGCAAGCGGTTCCCTGTCCCACACTGTCAGCTCCAGACACACGCTGTCCAGATCACTGTGCTGCAGGCCGCAGTATGTGAAGGTGTGATTCCAGCGTGGGTTTACGGTTCGCTTCACCACTGCGGTCTTGTGCTTTGTGCTTTTCTTGTCATCAGGCAGTAGGTATCTGATACACAAGCAGAAAACCAGGAGTGTGAGTTTGTGAAATGTATATGAATGAAATCAGGGGAATTCAACTCACCCTTTGACAAATGGGTCAGAGGACCCTCCTTTAACAGCCGTTAGATTTTTTGCCTCTTTAATCAGGAGCTCCACCATTCCTCCTTTAGGAAGAGTGATGGTCTTCTTCTTTCCCTTCAGAAATCCCCTTTTCACTGAGAAACAGAAGTGAGCTTGATTACGCACTCTAGTATTATAAACAGAGAGCTTCTAGGAGCTCAAATACAAGCTTTGTTGATGACACGTTAAACATATAGTGTCCCGTTACAATGTTTAAATCATTACACCAGTAGTTCCTAATACACAGAGGGTGAATGCGGACAAAATGCAGAGTTTTTCCCATTCAATGCAATTCTACCCCACCTTAAAATTACATTAAAATCGAATACAGGCAAAATGTCGTAAAAGGTCAAATGCATGGCATCCAATCAAATTACCTGACTGCATCCGCACAAGCACTGTGCATGAGAGGTTGTGTGCAGTCATTCTCCGCATTGTACCTTTGTAAATGTACGGATTTAGCACTTACTAGCATGAAGAACAAATATAGACAGAGAGAGTGCATAGAGATCCTTTTAAGACACAAACTCTCTTCAGAACAAAAACATACCCTGTGTCTTTTTTTAATGTTGAATATTATCATTATCAATATTATATGACCAAACTTGCAACATTTCCAGTTCAAAAACAAAATGGTAATATTTATGATGTTAATTTGAAAATAAATAATGTTCATTTTAAACACAGTATTCTCAGTATGATTAATCTATTTTGCAACAAAATAATAGTTTCAACGAAATCCACAGCAGAACTGTGTTTTCGTAAAAGAATCTGAGTCAATTTTTCATTCATAAATACAGTCACTGGCTTTATAACTGAATGATTGAATGACCCGATGGCTCAGGAATTAAGACAAGCACTTATAGCCACCTATTGGCAGTTTTAGTTTAATATTTAAAGGACGATTCTTTATTTATTCACCCTCAAGTTGCTCCAAACCTGTACCTGATGGATCCCATTGACTTTCACATTATGGCAAAAATACTATGTACTAAAAACAAAAAAATTTTGGGTATACCATCTTTAAAACTACACTGTGTGATTTTTACCCCCATCTAGCAGGTGAAAGGTATATGACCATCCAGTGAATATTAGTTACTGGTGGCCAATGTAGTCCAAGATTAACATGGCTTCCAGTTTGAACCTCGTCCATGAGTGTTAACTCAAACGTAAACGTGAAAGGCGAAGCTTGAATTAACGGGTATGTCCTCTTTGGCTAATGTACTTTCAAGATGGAGGGGCAACATGGCGATCGAACATTAGAACCCCTTACCCGTATGTATTTTCAATGGCATATTATACACTCACGAGAATACTTTATTACTTGAACGAAGTAAATATACATTAATAAGCACATATATTTTTGAAAGAACAAAGTGTTTTTAGAGAAGAATAAACTAAAATATTTACACAGTGTAGCTTTAAAAGAATCACTTTGCATTAACCACCATTGCATTTATTGAACTTATTTAAAACATCTGCAATTGAGTTGTTTTGTTTTTTTTTTTTGCTGTGTAAACTATTAGATTTGTTAGATGAATGTATCTATCATAAAATTAGCCTAGCATGAAAAGTACCTAGTTTTTAAAACATTTTTTTTTTTTGTAAATTTAATGCATAATGCATAAATGTAACCTTAAACAAATATGTCCTTTTGTCATTTTGTATATATCTTTTTATAATATTTAAAATATGACACAACGTGTTTTTCAGGCAGCAAAGCGGTATGATAAGGTTTTCAAAAAATTATTAAATACTACTAATAATCACAATAAATAATTCTTCCATTTAGTAATATAGTTAACCTAATTCTAGGCTGTTTATGGTTCGAGGTAACATCATAATTCACGATCAATCCATAAAGAAATTATTGCCGCATTAATATTAAAATGTTCAGCCAAGGAAAATGTACATCTTCACCTTTTATTCAAATATTATTAAAAATGTGTTAGAGATTTTGTAAGCATATGTAGTTGTGCTTGGGGACATTTGCTTTATTTGTGAAAACGATGCCAAATTTTGCAGACAATTCTTTTTTTTTTTTTTTGCAATTTTTGGCCAGGCTGTCATAAAAATAAATTAAGAACACATGCAAAAACCAGAGAAAACCAACAAACTTTTTTTGCACAGTAAAATAAAACCTCTAGCTGTAGTTTGTCTTTTTTAGCAAAATCATTTTTGTCAAAAAAAAAGAAAAAAAAAAACCTTAACCAAGTTTCGTGTTTTGTTGCTCCCTCATAAAATACAATTTAATATTTTTTGATGGTTTAATCAAACTTTAGGTTATTTCAAATAAAAAAATCCCCACTTTTTCGACACTACTGTAGGTTTCATCAACAATGAAAAGGTGAAAGAAATAAAATTGAAATGATTTTTAAGTCATACCTTGCACTTGGTCCAGAGGCAGGGAGACATTTCTCTCTGCAGGAATGTACTTCAAAACCACTGTAAGTTCCCCTTTATAGTGCATCACCGAGTCCACATAAGACTCATTCTGACACAGACACACACACATTTCAGTATCACACTTATCCATGTCGACATTTCTTTTTATCTCTCGCTGTTTCTGTTTGTGTGTGTGTGTTCAGCTCACCCTAGGCTGTAGAGAGAACCATTCCTCTATCTGCGTGTCAAACTCCCAGGAGTCAAAGCTCAGCTCCGTCTCCCCCAGGAAGTTGTTGTGTCCAAAGCGATCATGATGCCACACAGAAACCTGCAGTGTGCGCGTCTCCAGCTGAGAGTGACTGACTACATACTACTCAAAGGGACAGACAGATAAGAGCCATTAAATCAATATCTCGTTTAAAATGTCTCATTAATCTCAATAGAAAACCCTGTGAGGTAGGACTGAACCCTCTCTTACCCTCAGGTTTTCATTGAAGACTGGGTTAGTGGTGTTGCTTTTGATGCTGGTTTTTCGCTTGCTTTGACGGGACTTGTCTGGCAGGAGATATGTTTTAATATAGCTGTAAACACACACACAAACACACACACAGATTTTTTTTTTGCTTCTGTAGAATATTCGTTCTCTGACGCATCAGTATTAAATTGATATCTTAGACAATAAATAATAATTTGTTGATAATAAACAATTTTTAAGAATATATGTGGATACTGGACAGAGTTAGATTTATCTACATTTCAACACATACTGTATTTAATTATTAATATTTCAGCAAATACTTCAGGAGATTTTCAGGAATTGTCAGCTAAATCAAAACTGAAAATGACTGCATTAAATGAAAAGGTCACCCATTTTTTTGGAAATGAAAAAAATATATATCAATTTAAAAAACAAAACAAAAAAAACATAGTCCTTCCATGCACCTTTTCTAAAGCCATAGACTAAAAATGAAATCATTAAATTACTGAAAATCAACTATTAACAATTGTTTCTGACAACTGAAATAAAAGTTGAAGTAAAATAAATATGATGAAAGACTTAAAGGTGCATTAAGCAAGTCTCTGAGTTTTGAAGAACTACGCCCCCTCTGGCAACAAGCGAAACTGCTACCAGAGGTGTGCACACTTATGGACAAGCACGGTTGCACAAGCTGTTCAGCCGCACAAATCTTTTGTTACAGTCATAATGTCTTAAGAGGTAATTTTAAATATTTGAAAGAAAAGGCATTTGAGTAAATTACACACTTATGTGTAAGTGGAAAGCGGGGTAGTAGAAAACTTTGGTTTTTGTTTCCATCTATCTCCTTGTTGAACTGTTTTATGTGCTTACTCTATCCACTTATGATTGTATTATTACGGAAACACATTCATGAACCATATAAGTATATGTATAACTACAAGCCGGTCTCTTTGAATCCCTCATCTACTTTTGCCGATAGTTGACTAAAGTTTTGTCGCTCGAGTTTTCTTCGCTGATACGGAGAGTGGCGGCGAATACACAATCCTGCCAGACATAGCCAGGTGAGAGTGAACTCGCATGACGTTCCGCCCAGTCTCAAATGCCATCCCGAATCCCTCTTATTTATTTTACAGTACAGGATTATAGAGGAAATCGCAGTGATCAAGAGAAGGGCTCGTTCAGCCCAGCAGGCAATTGTTTAAGCATGTGTGGGTTAGAAAAACAGGTATTTTTAACATAAAATGTTGCGGAATGCACCTTTAAAGAAAATTAAACTGAAATCAAATACATGTTTAAGTTGAAGTACTAAAATTACTAAAACAAAACTAAATTATATCTAAATATAATAAAAATTACAAAAGCACATACAATTATTAAAACAAACTAAAATGAAAACTAAATATGAAGAGTTCAGATGCAAAAGCCTCTAAATGCCATTTGAAATTTTCTTCTAAAATGACCATTTTTATCAAGCTTGTATATTTAAGTTCAGTAATTTCACTTAAATAGCAATGAAGATTACCTATTAATTGTCATTTTAGTAAAATTACTGAACTTAAATATACAAGCTTGATAAAAATGGTTATTTTAGAAGAAAATTTCAAATGGCATTTAGAGGCTTTTGCATCTGAACTCTTCATATATAAATAAAAACGAATCGAACATTTTAATACATTTTTCAAGTGTATAAACAATACTAATGTAAAGGATTATAGAATTTACATTTAGCATTATTACATTGAACTATCCCTTTAAATACAGTAATAGAAAAATATACTACTTGTAAACCTAAATGTTAATATATGGACACTCCAAATACATGCAGTGCAGGGATGCTCTGCCAGGGCTCAAAGTGAAGTGTATAGCTCACTCTGTGTGTGTGTGTGTGTGGTGTGGCCTTATTGCAGCATCCGTGCGCTGTCTCCTCTCATCCCCGGTTGCTAGGCAGCGGCACTCGCGGACGAGCACGTTTAGTGCCCCTGTTTTATAGCTGTAAGAGATGTTGAGAAGGATCTCCCCGGAAACCCGCACATTGCCATAGTCCCCGTCTCACTGTACACGCTCATCATACTGTTAATGCTGGTCTGGAGAGAATATAGGGAGAGTCTTTGGCTGTGCATCTTTCACAAGCTTGTGTTTAAGTATATGTGTGTATGTATGTGTAATACAGAAAGGCAAGAGATAGAAACTGAAGCGAACACAGCAACATACAGACAGACACACACACACACACAGCTGTACTCGAACGCACTGAACACTCACAGTGTCAGCATCTGAGTCAGGTACATTAAGGAAACCCCACTTTCTCTCCGAGGCAGGTGTGGAAGACTGGAATAAGACGGGAGAAAGACAGAGTAGAGAAGATTGACAGCATGAAGGAAACAAGGAAAAAAAACTAAGGGTAGAGAGAGTAGAATAAGAAAATCTGTGACAGAACACAGATCGCAAGAGCCTACAAGGAACTTTTTCACATTTGATTATTGATTATTAGCTGTTTAAAGTCACAGTTCACCTAAAAATGAACATTGTGTCCTATTTACTATCCCTGATTATTAATTTCAGACCATTTTGTAATTATTTCTTCCATCAAAAAGAGATGTTATTTTCTAGTAATGCACATTTCAGCAATCAAAAATATTCAGCTGAATTTTTGCTATTGGTGGTATAGTTTTAAGGGGATGAAACCATTGACCATAAAACACCATTTAATTTAGGGTGACCAACTGTCCTGTTTTCCCAGGACATGTCCTGTTTGCATATAACAATATATCCATTTTCTATCCATACAGAGGAGGCATAACCTACTTTAAATGTATTGAAATTAATAAGGTATCTTTGAGTAAACTTCGAGTATCATTTGAGTTGGCCCATCTGTTTGCCGGGCCGAGTGTCCTGGTTTTTGGCAATCAAAATATGGTCACCCTAATTGAATTAGCATTTCTCAGTAGCCGAATTGGGTGACTAAAATATTGAGGACTTCCCTATGACTATCCTTAATTTATCACCTGAGAACACAAATCCCCAACAGCAAATCAAATTCAATGACCAAAATTAATGTACCCATACATACATTTTAGATCTGGTTTTGGGCTAAATGAAAAATGTATTTTCAGTTTACTTTTGTTGAAAATGTATTCAGTGCATCACTATTCTTTTCCATATAATGATGTTGAATGAGAACTGAGGATTTTGGGCTCAAAATGACAGAAAAAAAATGTAGCATAAGGCATATGAATTTACATGAAGATTGAATACGATATAAGAGCTATGGCAGAAAGAAATTAATAGCAAGTAATAAATGTTGTATCATTGTCTATTCTTTGGAATATTTTATATTTATACTTGGACTTTATCACACAAATTGTGAATAAGTTCAGTATAAATATAAAATATTCCAAAGAATAGACAATGATACAACATTTATTACTTGTTGAAAATCTTGCTTTCTGCCATAGCTCTTAAATCATATTTAATCTTCATGTAAATTCATATGCTACATTTTTTCTGTCATTTTTGAGCCCAAAATCCCCAGTTCCCATTCACTTTAACTGTATGTAAAAGAGTTGCATGCACATTCTTCAAAACATCTTCTTTTGTGTTCCACAGATTTGAATGACATAAGGTTGAGTAAATGATGGCAACTTTAATCCTGTGAAAAAAAATATGACTTGTATTTTCAGTAAAAGCCTGTCTTCGCTAGTTTCTCTTTTCTTGTGAAGAGTGCTAAATGAAGAGGAAACACATCTGACTCATCGAGCTATTAGAGACTGCGTGTGAGCTATGAATTATGTCAGCTGTTTTGAAAGAGGCCACTTGTCTTCATGTTTGCCTGAATTATTTCTCTTTGTTGTGTCTTAATGCACCACCTGCACCTGTATGTGTGGCCAATAACCGGGAACTATGACAATGATGCACTTTCCTTAGTTATTGCGAGTTTTATCTATGCTAAATTGTGTATACATGAGATGCGATAAAAAAATGCATGCGTGGGTCTACCAGGTGAGTCAACAAATTAAGTGATCTTGTGTAACTGGATATTTTGCCAGGAGGAGGAAATGCTAATATTCACAAGGATATACATATTTATATGCAAAGGAATAGCTGGAACGAGTTTATAGGGTAGGTTATACGTATTTCTGACATAAGGCACACAAATACAAGTCTAAGCATACAGCAGACAGAAAAGGGAACAAATATATTTTGTGTCAGTCAGATATTTGCACAAAGCCAGCAAACACACACTGCAGAAAAGCGCCTGTGATTATGTTGTTTTTTGTGTGCGTGTGTCTATGTAAATCATTATACCATTGATTGCGCACTGCAGACACTCCGGTTGGTTTTATAGTGTTCTGATAACACCGCATCAATGTCCTCATCCGAGTCCTAGAGCACAAACACTGCCATCAACGAATATCACATCGAAACAGCACTGCTTTTCTTTATGCAATCACTTCACTCACTGATATGATATCATAAAAATCACATTACAGAAGTCTCTTATCATTTTAACTCCCTATCCGGAAATCTATCTCATCCTGCTGCACACAGAAAAAATGATAAACAAGATTCCAAGTGAGAAGTGGTTTAAGAGACTGTGGCTGAAATCTACCCCATCGTTCAGTCCTGGAACTGAGCGGCATCGAGCTTATCAGAGGATCTTCACTGAAGCCCTCACCAGGATTACTGAGGTCCATCTCAGAGCGACTGCGATCTGTGAAGAACAGACAATCAGATGTTCTGACTATTTTATATAATCTAATACTAGGACATAGAGTGAGCCACGAGTGAATTAGCAATTTTTGGAATATATTATTTACTTTTTCATTACAAATTAGATAATTCCCATAATTTAAGCAAAAGGTTCAACTGAAACACTAACACAAATTTTCAGAATGTTTTAGTATTTGGCATGTTTGTGAAAACCACGATGGTCATGTTCTCCAGCATGATTTGAGAAAGGTCCAAAAAACATCTTGTGCTTTAATGGAAGCAAGAACAATCACACAGAAGTAGCTTCACAGAAGTTGTTCTCAACCAGGGTTGGTCCCTCTAAGGTGACTTAAAATTATTTTTAATAAGCCTAAACAAACATAATAAGCTAAAGCAAGTAAAGGCAAGCAATATATTTGATTATATTTTAATTCACAGCTTAAAAAAAGTCAATAAGCACTGGTTTAAAAATGCTTTAATCAATGTCCTAGAAATAGAGCAGAATCTTGAATATTTCTACATAGATTTGTTTTACTTTCTTTTTTATTGATTTTTCAAGAAAATGTTTTGAATAGTTAACAAGAAAAAAAACATTAGAAAAAGGGGTAGACATTCTGTTTTGAGGTAAGTATGGGTTTACAAATTCAAAGACACTGATTATTGTTTGTTTACATGACAGTATTTCCAATTCTTCTACATATGAAGAGTTCAGATGCAAAAGCCTCTAAATGCCATTTGAAATTTTCTTCTAAAATGATCATTTTCATCAAGTTTGTATATTAATGTTCAGTAATTTTACTTAAATGGCAACGAAGATTACCTATTAATTGTCATTTAAGTGAAATTACTGAACTTAAATATACAAGCTTGATAAAAATGGTCATTTTAGAAGAAAATTTCAAATGGCATTTAGAGGCTTTTGCATCTGAACTCTTCATATATTTCTATTTCACATGTTGTAACTGTTCATTTCCATGTTAAAAAATGAGATTTTCAGTGTGGTCTGAGACTTTTATATTATTTGTATTAGAGTGAACTGATATAAGGACGGTTTCGCCTGGAAATGTTGTTACTGGTGTCATTGGCATTAATAGATTTTATATCAAGTTGTTGCCATGGTGATACCTGATGAGAGGGAGGCTCTGGATATGGCGATAGAGGGTGTGCTGGAATCTTTTTGTCTCCGCCCATCCGCCATCTTTTCAGAAGCGCTGTCACTGCTTTGTATACTAGACACGCTCTCTGCTCCATCCGGCTGAACAAACACAAGGACACGCGCGGGCAGTAAACACTGCTTTCTTGACATACACACAAGTATGTATATAGGAATGCATTTGTGTTATTGTGTGTTACCCTGTTTCTTGCCTCTGTCTGGGTTGGCGTTTTGACCATTTGTGCTCTCATGTTATTGGGTACCGTTGGTAACCCTGATGGCTCCACGGCACCCGCTCTGTTCCTAAAACACAGACACTTAATGAGAGTGAAACACAGACAGTCTTAATGAGAAGAAAACAGGCTTCAGAAGAACGAAATGCTAGCTTATTGCACTAAAGTATAGTGCAATATGCAATCATTTCAAACAGAGATATGCTACATTGTTGTCACATGACCAATACAATGCATGTTTAAACCATTGCTGATATTATTGATTGATTTGTCACATTTCTGATGGTTGAGCATTGGTGCATACAGTGTTTATTGTGTTAGATTTAAGCAACTGAAGTAGGTCTTCCTGTTTTTCCATGCTTAAAGAAAAAGGCACACGCTTCACTGCATAATTACTATTAACTGCAGGAATTGTATCAAAGTAAGTGATTCCAAGCATGGCAAAGTCAAGCTCAATGGACTGTAAATGATGCCTCTCACCCTTTCCTGTTCTTCCCTGTCCTTATCTGGAACTGAGACGTAGGCGATCTCTCGTACTGTGGCATGGATGATCTCTCCCTCTCTGATGGTCTGGGAGAAGAGCCTCCATCTCCATAAACAGAAACAAATATTCATAATAAGAATATCAAAGGCAAGCCGTTAAGCTAAATACACAGTCCTTTGACAGTCTGTGTATTATTCAATAGTGACCAATAAAGTTTAGGTAATTAAATTTGAGTATTTGATCAGTGTATTCTGCTCTGTGTATCGTGTTATCAGATGATAAGTTAAACCAAATGTAGTAAAGCTCTTTGGCGACAATATGTCAGCTGAACAAATTAGCATATTGCTTCTTTAGCTTCCTTTTCGGTCATGGTGAATGTCGTCCACACTGACATGTTCACCCGATGTTGTTTATCCACATTGTGTGCATGAAATAAATGCTAACATGATCACTGTTCAGTCAATGGTTTCGGCCCTTTAAAACTATTCTGGCTGCAACCATTTGTATTGTTTCTTCTTAAAGAGCTCCTATCATAGCATTTGAAATGTTCCTATTTTTGTTCCTATGTAACTGTTTCCAAAAACAGTTTAACGTGCATGCAAGGATAAAAAAACACTTTATTTTTCTTATAATATGCATTTATTTTTACCTGATTTGCTCAACGACTCCCAAATGATTCGTCCGACGATTCATTTTCCCAAACACCTCCTTTGAGTGACGCCATGTGCAGCGATTGGTCAAATTACCCAGTCAGTTGTTAGTGGTAAACCGCAGGCGGAGATTGTCGGAAATTGAACGCCCATCACCATTAATGGATTATAGCTTGTCAAGTGTTGAAAATAGTATAGATAGCCTAAGTCCCTCCCCTTCCAGTCGACCACCATGGGACCTTATTTCAGAAAAATATTGTATGGTAGTCGATGGCGAGAGATAACAAATATTGTGATCTCGTTTGAATTGATGCCCTGAATTACACATATGATGTTTGTCAATTTAAAAGATACATTTTAAAGTAAAGAAAGTCGCAGTTTGATGTGAAACCGTTGAGGTATAAGACTGTGAAAATACGTAATTACAAAGACTACAAATCCCAAAGGCGCACATGTTCTTTCAATGAATGAAGCTAACTTTACTGAAGCTAATGTCATTGTTTCTATAGTCTTACATTATAATTGTAACGTTATGCCGTCATGCCTGAGTGTTTTGTACCAGACTGCACACACACGAGAAGCGGATCTCGCTCGTTGTTTCGCTTCCCATTAGCGAAACAACTAATAAGGTCCCATTAGCCGGAAGCGGAGGGCGGGACTCTATACAGGGTTTGAACAAACATGTCAGATAAAGTGCACTTTCCACACGGTCCCTTACTCGCGTCTCCATCAAGAGCGAGCTTTCCGGCGAAACTCACATTGCGGCGGCTTTTGAGGGGCAGTGCTTATTATATAGAGCGAAAATTAAGCTTGTGAAACATTGTTAGCCTTGCCTTTTTAGCGGCAATGGGGTTTTAATAACTTTTTGGCTAAGTCGTTTAGGAGGTAATTGCCATTTTTCAGTGAATGTCTGGGGAATATCAAAAACAAAACTAACTTTACCCCGCTTAGAAGCTGCACGGAGTGTACACAACACACACAACAAAATATAACTATATTGCGCATGCTACAGAAAACATAACAGCAAACATTATTAATAATACTTACAGATTCGAGGAGGACGAACCTGATCCATATACGTTACACTGGATACTGAGCCCTCCTTCGGGAACAACCGGCTTGCGAATCCACATTTGAATTCATTTATGTTTTTGAATGATTCGTCATTAAAATGATGAGAACACAAGGTTCGGACTATAGCTACTGTTGTGGTATCATTGCAAATATGAACTCTAACCACTGATTCTTCACATGCTCATCCCTGGGCAATGAAAACAAGTGGCTGAATTGTCTTTGTAATGTAGAACACAGCGTCTTCTCGACAAGATGCTGTTCAGCTGAAGTATTTGAATGTGTAGACTTCAAGTTTACACTTCCGTCTGCGCGCGCAGTAACTGGGCGCGGTCAATATGCCAATGTTTCGTATCTACGTCACTACGAAACAGCTAATGACTCATTTCAAAAACAATTCATTTCATAGACTCAGAGTCGACTCTCACTTCTGAAAGACAATAACGTTATATACGGTGCACTTTCAGATATAAACCCTTGCAGGATGTTTTCATTCCCTTAGAGCTATAGTCCACACTACATGAACAGTCATTTTCAAAAATTCATGATAGGGGCTCTTTAATATTTTCGGATGTGGAAATTTTAGGTGCATCACTATTAATGAACACAAAACCTGATAAATGCTGCTGTACACCTGGACATAACCAAACAAATGATAATATAGCTATTGTGTATACACTGAAACATGTAACTATTCTAGTTTCAAAATCATTAAAAAGAGCCCGGAGAGGAAAACTTGTCATTGTCAAACTTGAAATTATGTCAGGGCAGAAATTGTGTAAAATGCATGGCAATATTTCCAGGCATTGGTTGATGGATGTTTGTGTTGACACAAACTCTGAGTTGATCTCACCTGGAGGACTGCTGAGGATTGACTGTTTGATTACATCACTGGTGGGTACACTGACATGTTGAAACCTCTTGGATCTCTCTTCCAGAAACCATTCTCCTGTAACCACCTTCAGCTCCCTATGACAGCAAGTCACACACAGACAACACTGTAGCCACAATTATAGAAGTGACAAGCACAGCTTAATTGGTTCACCTATTAAAGCAAATTTGAACTGCAATTTCCCATACTGCGTTGAAACATTTCCTATTGAAATAAGTTGGTGCAGAACATGTATTAAAAGCCAAAAAATGTATTTCATGGGGTCAAGAGTATGTATGGATGTTCAGTGTGACTCACGCAGTCTTTGCACACACAGTGCATTTGCAGTTGCTGCCTGGAGGCATTGCAGTGCAGAAGTTGCAGATGCGCCGATGACAGTTGGTACACACATTACCCCTCTGCAGGATGAGACCCAGCGCACGCAGACATACGGCACACTCACGCTGATCAGCTGAACTACGTCGCCCAGCTCGCTTTATTTCCAGAAGTTCATTTTTCAGCTTCCTGTGAGACACAACTCGTATCACTGTTGGGGAGCAACTAAACGTAGCTAGCAACCCTATAGATGAGCTACAGTAGGTCTGTTTCTTATTACACGGTTTATCTATTCCAAAAAGAAGCTGAATTTTCCACAGAAAATCCCCAGATTTGAGTCATTTTAAGCAGAATATTAAGGTTTATTATAATGTATTTGAAATATAATGGTGCATGATCAGTTACTGTTGGGAAAATGACACGTTCCATCCAGTGTAGACAGCATCACTGATAATAATGAGTTCTATTTGCTTTTGTCGTTTTGCAATATAATGTAATTGGATAGTGGTATACCGAAGTAGATTCAGTGTAGTTAGCTATTCTATAAACTTCTAAAAAAAAAGTAGCCAACTACTTTTGCAGAGAACGAAAGAACATGTCTGCTTGGGATGATCGTTACCTGATGCGTTTCTCCTCTCGTTTCCTGACCTTCTCGTCTTTCTGGAGAACACTAAGGATCGTCGCCTTTTCGTGCTCCAGAAGGAAGGACAGATTAAGGGACCCGGTTGTCTTCGCCATGACCATTTAAAGAACTGCTCACAGAGCTCAAGGAAAACTCAGCCAATAAAACTGGCCACAAACCAATCAAAATGATGCTTCATGAAGGCAGCTTGAATCCTTATGAATTAATGAAGGATTGCTTTGGTACGTCTACATATCGACACAAAGGTCATCTGCCCGCTCCTTCAGACGAAAACAGTCACCTCTCAGCAATTGTGGCAGGTCTTGTGATCCTATTGGTCAGTGCATTAACCCTTTCACCTGCTGAATGCCTGCAAGAATGACATCCATATAAAAAAAATCAGTGATCAGAGTATTTTATGTGTAATACTTACAATATTCATGGTAAATCATGATTCATGTCTTCTGACCTTGTTATTTGTTCATGATCTTTAAAAAAAAAGTTCAATATAATACAAAACATAGTCGTTCAGAAATAAAAAGATGCGCCCAGTACAAAAGAAAAAAAAACTTCTATTGAAATAAGTTGAACAAAAAAAAAATGATTCTGTCACTGCCTGCAAGGGTCAAAGAAGAGAGGGTAGAAAATCGTAAAGAAAAACAAATGAAAAACCAAAAGACACACATCCATCTTCGCACACAAATATCCCCAAGAGGGAAAATCATAAAAAATGTCTGACATGACCACTTAAAAAATAAATTGATTATGCTTCTCATTACAAACATTAAACACAAAACAGTATCTAAATGTCAGGAATTAAAAAATATAATAGACCACATTACAGTATATGTATACCAATCCATATATACATATACTGTACTTATCAAAAACATGTATGATTCTTATACATGTTGAAAACAGTTTTTTACATTTTTATTTCAGGATTCTTTGATGAATAGAAAGTTCAAAGAACAGCATTTATTTAATTAGAATGTTTTCTAACATTATAAATGTCTTTACTGTAACTTTTGATCAATGTAACTCATCCTTGATGAATAGAAGTATTGATTTCTTATTTATTTCCCCCAAAAATAAAATACAAATTCTTACTGACCCAAAACTTTTTAAAGGGTAGTGTTTAATGTAACAAAAGCTTTCCGTTTCAGATAAAAGCTGTTCTTTTGAACTTTCTATTCATCAAAGAATCCTGAAATAAAAATGTAAAAAACTGTTTTCAACATGGATAATAATCATACATGTTCTTTGGAGCATAAAATCATCATAAGAGTGATTTGTGAAGGATCATGGGACACTGAAGACTGGAGTAATGATGCTGAAAATTCAGCTTTTTTTCAGAGGAATAAATTACATTTTAATATATATTAACATAAAAAAGTCATTTTAAATTGTCATAATATTTCACAATATTACTGTGTTTTTTGTGTATCTGCAAAAAATGCAGCCTTGGTGAGCAGAAGAGACTTCTTTTAAAAACATAAAAAATCTTACCGATCTTAAACGTTTTGACCGGTAGTGTATATATATGTATATATATATATATATATATATATATATACATATATATATACATATATATACATATAATTTAGAGACAAATCAAGTACTTTTGATCTATCTGCTTTGTTACTAGACTGACAGTCCAGACGTCAGTATAAGAGCCCAGCGAATCCGATACAGCTACAGCTACTAGTCACCATTTAGGTTTTTATCTAAAGTGACAATACACTAATTGCAGTGACAGTCTGCCAGCAGCAATCTGAGGTGAAGTGGCTTGCTGGAGAGCACTAGAGTAATAGAACAGGCCAGTAATCAGTAATCAGTAATCACTGTACATCATGCATGCTTGGGGCTGAACCTACAACCTCTGCATTAATAGCTGCCACTTTTCAAACAATAATAGGGCTTGAAATGAATGAAAACGTAAAGTTAATTAAATAATGAAATCCTACATCCTTGGCTGTCGATTTTCTCTTTATTTGGAATCCACTCAAATACAATAGAGGGAATATCGTGCCATAAAAGGCATGCCTGATGTCTAAATTATGCCTTACATTTTTAGTAAAAGTTAATCATTACAGATGTGATAATCACATAATAATTCTAGAATGGATATAAATGTCATAATTATTCATTTATTTTAACTTTTAGCTGAACTAATGTTAAATCCTAGTATTAATAATGCATATTATAATATTTTAATGATTATTAAAATAACATCATAATATCATGTTCATGTTGTTGTTGTTTTTTGTAAGACAATCGTCTTTATAACATAGGCCTATCTCTAAAGGACATGGACATTTTCCTTTTCTTTATTAAAAATAAAAAATAAATAAATAATTATTATTAGAAAGTGCCAGCTCCAATCCACAACCATTTTAATCATGTTTAGTTACTGGAAGCCCCATCAAGACTGAAGCATTTTACTGACCTGGATCTGTGGAGGACTTTTTATGGGTCATATCCATCTCCTCTGTTTGCATAAACTAGGTTAATATGTAGTATTTTCTGTATCTCATTTTTGTTGCAGGTTTGTCTGAAATTAATACTGAATGACAAATGTACACACCGAATATAGTGTGTGTGTGTGTGTCGACGTGCTTTCTTCTATGTTGTCTGTCTGACAGAATCTGAAACACCATGTTTAACAGGCCAGCCTACATAATCAGAGCCTTCAAAACATGTTTTTCACACCATACTTTACTCTACACACACAACCACATACGTACATGTGTCACACACAGGTGACAAATAATTTGTAATGTCGCAGACAAAAATCGCTTCTATTCCATCCGTGTATGTTTGTGCATTTGCATGTAACTGGGGTTATTGTTTGATTAAGTGTCTGACAACAGGAAGACATGGAACAAAATGAATGGAAATTTCTCATGCGAGAACTGTTTACAGTGACACACAAATACATGCAGATTAAAAGTGTAACTAAAGTATCTCCGCTGAGGCAAAGGACAGCATATGCCTGCAATATCTAGCAGCACTGTTAATTAAAAAAACAGGCTCTTCTGCGTCGTGCTGCCGTCATTGTCAGGCAGTTGTTATATGCGCTTGAGTCTGACTCTGAATGTTGGAGTGCTCATTATACACTCCTAAGGCAAGGTGTAGCCTACTGCTGAGATGCTTCAATAAAAACTGCAGGGTTACAAAGGTGTGGTATCTCCCTGGATCCCACCCTAAGTACACACATTAGTGTACACAAAGCCCTGTATAAACACACCAACACACAGTTCTCTTACGTTGTTAAGCGATATACACTAGTGTTCAAACGTTAAGGATCAGTAATATTTTTTTTTATGCTTTACAAAGAAGTCTCATGCTCACCAAGGCTGTATTTATGATGTGGTGACAAAGCTGGATTCAAAGCCTTTTTTCCAGCCTTCAGTGATCATGATTCTTAAAGAGTAACTAAACCCTAAACCAACTTTTTTTAGTTAATGATAAAGAATGGATCTTTATTAATACCAGTCATTGATTTGAGTAACTTTTTTGACATTTGTGTATAAAGTGTTTTATTTCTACAATATATGGTGTAAAAACTTCTCTGTGCTGCCCTCTTCAGGTTGAACGGTGGCTACTGCAGTTGAATTTTCCTATTGGATGTTAGCGGTTCTTCGTGACGTATGCACGTTTCAGCTCACCCTTGGCAGTATAAAAACCAGCTTGTTTCATCAAAACCACTGTAGCGAGTAGGGTTGGGTATCGTTTGAATTTCAACGATTCTGATTCCGATTTCGATTCCTTGTTTCGATTCCAGTTCTTAACGATTCTCGATTCCGATTCTTTTAAGAGGCAGGGTCAAAAAAGTTTAGCTTACCTTGCTAACCAACGGTCTTTCTGAAGGAAATACTCCGATTTCGATACCCAACCCTAGTAGCGAGTCAGGAGTTGGAATTACGAGTATTGAAAACGATCAGGATAGAGTGTTTTAGCATCTATTTCGTCCCCTCTATCTCCGCTGAGGTCTGCCCACTTTTTCAGCATTTTTCAAACATTGCCAGTGGGTGGAGTCAGGCTCTGAACAGGGGTTTAGTTACCCTTTAAAAAATAATTCTTATATGCTGATTTGGTGCTCAACAAACATTTCTTTTTACGTTAAAAACTGTTGTGCTCCTTAATCTTTTGTGAAAAAAAAATCAGGATTCTTTTGATGAATAGAATATTCAAAAGAACACATTTATTTTAAATAGATTGATCAATTGAATTCCTGAATACAATAATTCCTTCTTCCATTCAATTCTTTAAAAAAAATTTCCAAACCTGTGTGACTAGACTTTGTGTTTTCACTATACGGCAGGTGGCGATATGACATCTTCTGAAATCGTCACTGAATCTTCTGATCAATACCATGGAAGATTGTTTCTGCCAGAGAATAAAACATTTTTAAAGATAATTGTGACTTTTATTTCACAATTGCGAGATATAAATTCAGTATTGCGTGATATAATCCCACTTGCAACTACGAGTTATAAAGTCCAATTCTAAGTGAAAAAAGGCTGACTTTTTCTCAGAATAGCAAGTTTTTATCTCAAAATTCTTTATAACACACAAATGCAACTTCATATCATGCAATTCTGACTCTATATCTCCCAATTGCATGAATAAAGCCAGAATTGCAAGTTTATTTCTTGCAATTGCGAGTTTATATCTCACAATTCTGACTATATCGTGTAATTTCCTGTGGCGGAAACAAGCTTCCAGTAAATACACAGGCGAAAAAGAAGCAGAAACCAGCAATAGCATATGTAAGCAGATGCATATGTAAAATAACACAATCATAACATTAAACAGCATATAAATCATGAAACTTTCCCCATTCAAATTTTAATTAAAAAAGAATGCATGAAGCTAGAATAAAACAGTTTTGGATCTTTCTTTTGATATAGTGCATGTTCAGATCATATTCAGGGCCATGAAACTTTTGTGAAAATGATCAAAAATGTTAGCGCTCAGTGCTGGCTGGCAACTTGTTTCGAAAACGCTGGCAGGGGAAATGAGTAAAGACACACAACAATAATGACACTAGATAAAAACAGTTAAGTCATTTGTACCTCAGGCTCTAGTGCAAAAGAAGACATCAGACAGGAATAATGCTGCCTTCTAATTCTACTGGGAAATTTGTATTTACCGGCTCAGCAGTCATTATTATGAGTTCAAGAAATTATGGGCACAAAAGGATAAGATTTCATATTTCTTTATCTCTTTAGTTACTGACAAAAGACAGGAAGCTTTTCAGTAATAGTGCAACATAATGAAGTGCAATGGATGTGCATTAGGTGTGTAATTGATGTAATCTGTGTAGCTTTTTAATGCTGAAATGCGGTTGTGCGGACCTTTTTTGTATTATGCATAAACAGTATGCTGAATGCATGCAAAATAAAGAGTGAGGTCAATATTGAGCAATGTTTTAACTGACATGCCTCACAATCTTGATTTTTCCACTGGTATTTAACACAATGTGGTGCTGTTCATGTGTAAATCATCCTGACATGACCTGAAAGCAGCATGAAAGATGGCAACATATTGCAAGAAGCATGGGAAATGTAGTTCAGTGCATAAATCTCAAAAGAACAAGTCAACAAGCTGTCAGTCCATCTCTCAGCTCACAGTAATTACTCCTCTAATGATGGAGACACATTCACCAACAACACCTGGCTTAATGGAGATTAATTTCATGCATGTGTTATGCCTTCCAGAGAGGTGCATTAGCATAATAAAAAAGAGACACAGCTATGAAATGCAGATTAGCAAGACAAATCTGAGTCTTGGGTATGGTGACAACCAATTTTTGACAACCGATTTTCAGTAGCCAATGGCAATATCAAAATCTAGAGAGCAGGGTGGTTAATGGTAATGTCAAAGCACATGTTTATTGTAATTTAATGGCAGAAATTTGATTATTTTACACATTTTTTACTCAAAGAGCTTTGTTTAAAGAACTGTTTATCACCACATGAACATGGTACATCTCAAAATCACCATGCATGGCAAAAACTGATAAAAGTAGTAGATTTGTTTTCAGACATCCATACACTTTCATAATGCATATGAAGTGTACCCTGGTCTGGACTAATGGCTAATTACATGCAATGTAATGAAATATAATGATGTTCTTCTCTCCAGCTGTGCCCCGTTGAATATTTAATGCATGCCTCATCTTTAAACACATACCCAAATCAATACAAAATGTCACTTATGGATAGTCAATTATTAGTGTTAAAGTCCATCAGTAATGATATGCAGTATCTCAGTCAATCAAAGAGCACAATATATTGAGGTATATTATCTGAACAAGACAGATTTTGGTCCTGCTATGTGTGAAGTCATCCCACATTCCCTTTTTTTCCCAAGACCAGTGCACATTAAAATTAGAAAAAGGCCTTAAAAATTTAATGAGTTTGCTTTCAGTCTTTTTTATGAATTTTATTTAGTTTTTATGATCCTGCTGCCACTAACGTCACTGTCTTATGGCCAATGTTAATATTTCTATCTTTTAGTGAAGATAATAATATTTTTTGTGTGTGTGTGACCAGTATGTATCAGTCACTCTTTTACAAATATTATGATAGTACAGTGATTTTGTAGGGGTGGAATTGTGCCTCAAATACACAAACTGTGTCCACACAGCCAACTTTGTTTTGTTTAGTTTTTTGTTTTGTTGTGATGGTTGAAATTTGTTGCAAGAGCCACATGTGAGAAGACTTCCAAAGAAAAATAGAAATGTAAATTCTTTAAAGGATTAGTTCACTTTTGAAAAACCTTTTGCTGATAATTTACTCACCCCATGTCATCCAAGATGTCCATGTCTTTCTTTCTTCAGTCGAAAAGAAATTAAGGTTTTTGATGAAAACATTCCAGGATTTTTCTCCATATAATGGACTTCCATGGGAACCAGACGGTCCAAGCTCCAAAAGATCGTTAATAACAGTTTCAGATCCAGCTTCAAATGTCTTTAAACGACACCAGACGATGAATAAGGGTCTTATCATGCGAAACGATGGGTTATTTCAAAACTTATTCCAAAATTGTAACTTTTCTAAGGACAAATGGTAGCCTAGCTCTATTCTGGAGGCGCGTTTGTAACGTCACGTAATACGTAATTACGTTCAAAAGGTCACGGGCGACGTAGCCGGAAGTACATAATCAAAATCGTCCGACATCGTTATTTTACCTTTTAATTCCTTTTTTTTTTTGTAAACGTGCGTTAGTTTGCACGTTCAACCTATGTGTTCAACTTACTGACTCTGTACTTCCAGCTACGTCGCCTGTGACCTTTTGAACGTAATTACGTATTACGTGACGTTACAAACGCGCCTCCAGAATAGAGCAAGGCTAGCATTTGTCCTTAGAAAAGTTACATTTTTGGAATAAGTTTTGAAATAACCCATCGTTTCGCATGATAAGACCCTTATTCATCGCCTGGTGTCGTTTAAAGACATTTGAAGCTGGATCTGAAACTGTTATTAACGATCTTTTGGAGCTTGGACCGTCTGGTTCCCATGGAAGTCCATTATATGGAGAAAAATCCTGGAATGTTTTCATCAAAAACCTTAATTTCTTTTCGACTGAAGAAAGAAAGACATGGACATCTTGGATGACATGGGGGTGAGTAAATTATCAGCAAAAGGTTTTTCAAAAGTGAACTAATCCTTTAATATCGTCATTGTTTCAACTAGACTACACTGTCTGAAACCTCTACTAGTCTCTGGTGGAATGAGCCAACCCCCACCTGATCTGTTGAGACATCACAACCGAGGGACATGTCTCTTCTTTAGGCACTTAACCAGGGCTGGGATCTATAAAGTGAGAATTATGGATTTTTTGGGGGTGTTTTAAAAAATAATAATAAAAACTGTGTATTGTGATTGCCAAAACATTTGGTAACTGAACATAATCTGTTACAACATGTTATATGGGACAATGACTGGTACTGTGTTTTTATTAGGGCTGGGTTTTGACACACATTTCATGATTTGATTCATAAACCCGACTTGAATCTTACTTCAATATCAATATCTAAGTTTTTACAATAAAAACGTTATAATAATTTTAAAATGATCTAAGAGGTTAAAATATAATATGTA
This sequence comes from Hybognathus amarus, assembly GCA_030378365.1. NCBI lineage: Eukaryota > Metazoa > Chordata > Actinopteri > Cypriniformes > Leuciscidae > Hybognathus > Hybognathus amarus. Next base: position 92,112 of record JAQIUQ010004808.1, read on the forward strand.
ATTTAGTGCATTTATATAGCAAAATGCTCCTCTCTCTCGTGCAAATGTTCCCCTGGCCAGTCAAACTGATTTACTGTTTCTCAGCTGCCTTTTATCTTGATTATGCCTCACTCGTGTATAAATAGCTAAAGCTTCTGAAAACAGAAGTGATTTACTGTATGTTGTTGCTCATAGTAAACAAAAGACGACATACCACGCCTTAATCCATTACCTGCCGGCATGAGACATGAGGCTAACACGCTTAGAGGCATTTTATCCATCACTCCTTTTGTCACCTCCGTAAATAATTGGGGCTCAAATCTGCGTGTATAACTTGCACTCTTCCACTCATGTGAGTAGACATTTAGTTCAGTACACCAGCAGGAAGTCTGTTCTGGTTCTCAGTGAGATTACCACTGTAACAGCAGTAAAAAAGACAGATAATACTCAACATACAGTAGGCTACTAGTGGTCTGGTTTTGCATTCATGATGTCATAATAGCCCTGGACAGCTTTCCGCTTGGTCTCATACTAAAGGATAAACACAGTGCACTGACATGTGCTAAAAGCTGTAATCATGTGGAAGAGCATCTTATAGATCACCTTACAGAAACCCTCACTGTGCAAGATTATATCCCCACTCTCTCTCTCTCATATTGCCTTTATAGGAAATATAGAGGAAAGGTCGGGCAAGTTGATTTCTAATGCATAAATTGCTTAATTGCTTGATTTAGTTAATCCCACGTAAATATAAATACCATCATATTTTTTTTAAATGGTCAAATTGACACAATAGAGCCACAATGGAACACATTAAGATTTTGTGTCCCTAGGACTTTAAGGCATGCATGATATTCACTTTTAAAAGTACTTACACCCCAATTAATTTTCACTGTGGTGAAAAGTAGGACAACTAGCCGAATGTAATATGTGACTGATATGGGATGAGATGTTCAGTAGCCTACTGATGAACACTACTGGTTAGATTGTAGTGGCACTTTTGAACTTTAACAAAAAAATATCCTACACAAATTTGAAAACGACTTCAGGCTGGCTAGAAAAACAATTACAAAAACGCTCTACTGCATTGCACCTGTTCAAACACCTGGTGAGACGACATTATGTAGTGCCACATAACAGCGTTAAAACTGGCTTGTTTGTCAAGTCATATCTTCTAATTATGACTTTTGCGGGTTTTAGAATGTTTTAGGATGATGTAACCGATATATAAAATAAGATTTCCAGTTAAACACGAGAGAATGGGAGCATTGAAGTTCCTGCGTCCATCTCACCTTACAGCTGCGTTATTCCCCCAACCCGCATACATGAAACACACTAGGAAATAAACTGTTGTCCTACCTGCCGCAGGATTCGTACATGAATATCCTATGAACTGCAGTGCTGTTACATGGTCAAGTCAAGAGCAGTTTTGTAGTGGTGTGTGTTCATTTCAGCCCGAGCTCCGAGCGCGAGGCAAACCCCCCACGCACCCGCCGCTGGAGATGTTCAGAGCGTGGGCGGAGTTTGCGCTTCCACGGATTCCCCGTGACCGTGCACACACACACGCGCGCAGTCTTTTACGTGTTTGCATTAAGACTGCCATACTCTCCCAAACTGTGTGCAAGTGAGGCTAGAGAGGGAACATCCTCAACATATTAGTCAGAAAGACAGACAGACAGATAGACACAGACAAATAGATAGATATGTTCATTCATGTTTTTTATCTGGGTTTTACACAATGTAAATAGCATACTATGTTTGGCACAACTTGTTGTTTTGTAGGCTAGCCTATTATACGGGTATTAAAAAACAATAATGGTATAGCTAGGCTACGTACAATAGGTAGATTCTAAAGCCACATTTGTAGAATGCAATTTATCCCAATCTACCCTATTAAATTATGAGGGGAAAATAATATTATCTTACTTTTGTTACAAAGCTGCCATCTACTGGAAAGTTCAGTTATTTCTCGTTTCTTAAAGAGTGTGAATGTGCAATTGTTGTGCGCGTGCGCGTTAATGTTTTTCTATCCTGTTGGGGACTTAAACATGAATGCACACAGACTGATGGGGACTCGTGTCACTGTGGGGACATAAATTGAGGTCCCCGTGGGTAAAACACGCTTATAAATCAAACAGAATAAGAATACACCATCCATCTTTGCTGATTTGTAATATGTATTTTTAATTAACCTATGGTTTCTGTGTACAATTGCCTAAGTCCCGGATGGAATCTGGGTGGTGTCGTATTATTCTTCCATTTATTTTTATTGTATTATTATTATTACTTTTTTTTAAAATAATAAGTTTAATATTTATTTTATTTATTAATTGTGTAATGTGTAAACATACTTCTAATTTTCCTCCTCGGGTGGGTGGGTTAAGGTTTACTGAGGGTTATGGATTGTTCATGTTTGAGTCCACCCTTAGTAGTTGTTAAAAGGGGGAAAAGGGAATGTATACTTGTATTGTTATTGCTGTACACTTTTGTATATTCCAATAACAAAAAATAAATAAATAAATAAATCATACAGAATGAGTTTTTTTTTTATGCAGAAAGGTTTCTGTGATGGGTAGGTGTCACGTGTAAGAGGATAGAATACACAGTTTGTACAGTACAAAATCCATTACGCTTATGGAGGGTCCCCACAATAGCAAATGTGTGTGTCTGTGTGTGTTATTTAATTTCAACAAATGAATAGCCTGTGAATGTATAACAATATTTATTACAAAAAGCAAAGATTAAGTAGCTGACATTTATACAAAGGATATTTACAGATAAAAATATGCACATAATGTTACTAAAAGAGAAAGATCACGGAAGAGTGTTTGGATGTGTGTTTTAATGATAAGAGAAGATAATTGTGCAGGATATGTGGTAAGCAAAGCAACTTAGTTTTGTTTAGTCCTTTTTGTCCCAGCAAACGTCGAATAGACCATCTGCACAGTTGAGAAAGAGAGCAAGGACCTGCAGAACCAATCACAAGCCAGAATCAGTATACATGCATTAATACAGCATAATAGTAATGGGGCATACTAGGTTTAATTTGTGTTTATATACCTGTGGTTTGCAAGAGATGTTTGATACTCTGATCTGTAGTCAATTCTAAAGGTTTCTTTCCCTCATAGTTCCTTGATGTCAAATCTGCTCCATGCTCCAACAGTAGCTCCACCTCCTTTGCTCCGCCCACTCTGGTTGCAGCATGTAAAGGTGTCTCAAGACCCCGCCCACATTGCACATCAGCGCCTGGAGAGAGACAAGGAGCACTTTACTGTAATGCACACTGCACAGTGATTAGCAGTGTTGCTATTGTTGACTATAACTAAAACTAGGCTACTTAACATAATTTATGGAATTTGAAATAAATCGAAAATACATTTTATTAACATAATATTGTACACTGTGGTGACTCCCCCTCTCACATGGCACACTGCACAAGGTCTAAACCTCCCTGAATTGCCTCGTTCATTAATTTGTGGATGTTAACTTAATCTGTAAGTCAGCTACACTGTTTAATTCTGAATATTATATTTTATTCTGGTGCGCGTACCGTTATTATTTTCTCAGAGTTTAGGCTCCTGTGTAGTAGTAACCTGGGCTATTCAGACACTCAAACATACCAAACCAACTAATACTTATTGCTACTAATAACAGATTTTCCACAGGCATTGCACTAGTAATAACAAACACAACAAGCATGTAGCAAACATGCTACGCAAATAAATTTGATGTGGCTTTCTTTGCCTATGAAGCACAGACTGTGAAAATGTAATGTTTGGAGAGATACAAACTGAAACCTATGAGATAAAACATTTCTGTACAAATGCACAGATCAGTCATTTTAATTTTCCAACAATTGACTTGTTGGAAGATCAATTAATAATCTCATATACAGTGTTTTTCAACTGTACCACATTAAAGGATGGGATTATAGGGATTAAAATTTGGAGAAAAGGTGGAAATTAAACTTTTATATAAATATGTGTGTGCACTTTGCGTGCTCAAAATTAATTTCATTTTGTTAGTCACTTTGGAATGTAAATTACGGTGGCGTATTGCATTCACTTGAAGAAAAAAATCTACTCTGTTTTTCTGAATTAACGAGTTAATTTTTCATGAGAAAATTTTTTTGCTCTGTTTTTCTGAATTAACGACTTAATTTTTCATGAGAAAAATAGTTTTTGCTCTGTTTTTCTGAATTAATGACTTAATTTTTCATGAGAAAAAAGTTTTTGCTCTGTTTTTCTGAATTAACGACTTAATTTTTCATAAGAAAAATTTACATTCAGAAAAACAGAGCAAAAAAAATTTCCATGAAAAATTAACTCATTAATTCAGAAAAACAGAGCAAAAAAAATTTCTCATGAAAAATTAACTCGATTAATTCAGAAAAACAGAGCAAAAACTTTTTTCTCATGAAAAATTAACTCGTTAATTCAGAAAAACAGAGCAAAAAAAATTTCTCATGAAAAATTAACTTGTTAATTCAGAAAAACAGAGCAAAAAAAATTTTCTCATGAAAAATTAACTCGTTAATTCAGAAAAACAGAGCAAAAAAAAATGTTCTCATGAAAAATTCACTCGTTAATTCAGAAAAACAGAGTAGATTTTTTTTTCTTCAAGTGAATGCAATACGCCACCGTAGTAAATTAAGCAGGTTTCAGAGATTAATTTTTTTTAATTGTATTAAATTCTGGAAAATACGGTACTTGAATTTTATGTATACACTCTTGTATGCAAGTGTAGATTTTCTCTAGTATACTGAAACTTAAACTAAAATTAAAGTGAACACTGAAGATATAAATTACAAATAATGAGTATTAAATATTTCATACATTTGATTACAAAATATTATAACTGTATAAAAACAAAACCACCCTGCTAATTAGTGGGAAGTTGGGAACAAATATTAATGTTATATATTGTATTTAAACTGTATATATGATTTAGCTTGGATTAGATTTTACATTCTCTCTAATTTCTGCTATTTAATCTATGATGTAAGAATCATCTTTGAGATAACACAAAATAAAACAAAAAATGTATTTATTAACCCATAAAGGGTGGTGTGTGTGATTCTGACCTGAGATCAGCAGGCTTTGAACACAGTCTGTGCTCTTGGATTCACATGCACAATACAGGGGTGTTCCTATGCTGGGCAACTCCATGTCCACATTCACACCATGAGACAGCAGCAGTTCAACACATGCTGTGTGACCTAAAACATGTGCACACAGACATCCGGTTTACTGAAATCCAAACGTTTACAGTTCTCTATAAATTCACAAGAATCATCACATTTACCTCTCTTTGCTGCTTCATGAAGAGGTGAGCGCAGCAGATGAGCCGGATGGTGGACAGAGCTGTACATCAGAATGAGGCTAACGAGAGTGGGGTTTCCACTCCAGCATGCATTGAAGAGAGGAGTGACTCCATCTAAGGAGACGGCATTCGCCTGAATGCATACATATTGCAGCCATTAATGCATGTTAAAGCAGAGAAAAATAAAAAATAAAGGCACAAATATTGCAAATAAAGAGAAAGTAAAGCCTATATACATACATCAGCGCCATGTTCCAGAAGTTTTTTAGCACAGGCAAAGTGGCCTCCAACACATGCTTCATGCAGTGGTGTGATTCCATCTAATGTAGCCACGCCCACATTGTATCCCTATAAAAATGCAAACATGGACAATTCATTTCCTTCATTCATAATAACCACTTGTTTTTAATACATTGTCTGTCCTTAAACCTCAATATGTAGACCAGTCCACTTTGGCAAAAAAATTAATTATAACTATCTTGTGGCCTCAAGATAGAGTTAGTATCTTGTGGCCACGAGTTACTATCTTGAGGCCACGAGTTACTACCTTGAGGCCACGAGTTACTACCTTGAGGCCACGAGTTACTACCTTGAGGCCACGAGTTACTACCTTGAGGCCACGAGTTACTACCTTGAGGCCACGAGTTACTACCTTGAGGCCACGAGTTACTGACCTTGAGGCCACGAGTTACTACCTTGAGGCCACGAGTTACTCCTTGAGGCCACGAGTTACTACTCTTGAGGCCACGAGTTACTCTCTTGAGGCCACGAGTTACTACCTTGAGGCCACGAGTTACTACTCTTGAGGCCACGAGTTACTACCTTGAGGCCACGAGTTACTCTCTTGAGGCCACGAGTTACTCTCTTGAGGCCACGAGTTACTATCTTGAGGCCACGAGTTACTATCTTGAGGCCACGAGTTACTATCTTGAGGCCACGAGTTACTATCTTGAGGCCACGAGTTAGTATCTTGAGGCCACGAGTTAGTATCTTGAGGCCACGAGTTACTATCTTGAGGCCACGAGTTACTATCTTGAGGCCACGAGTTACTATCTTGAGGCCACGAGTTACTATCTTGAGGCCACGAGTTACTATCTTGAGGCCACGAGTTAGTATCTTGAGGCCACGAGTTACTATCTTGAGGCCACGAGTTACTATCTTGAGGCCACGAGTTATGTATCTTGAGGCCACAATTTAGTATCTTGAGGCCACGAGTTAGTATCTTGAGGCCACGAGTTACTATCTTGAGGCCACGAGTTACTATCTTGAGGCCACGAGTTACTATCTTGAGGCCACGAGTTACTATCTTGAGGCCACGAGTTACTATCTTGAGGCCACGAGTTACTATCTTGAGGCCACGAGTTACTATCTTGAGGCCACGAGTTACTATCTTGAGGCCACGAGTTACTATCTTGAGGCCACGAGTTACTATCTTGAGGCCACGAGTTACTATCTTGAGGCCACGAGTTACTATCTTGAGGCCACGAGTTACTATCTTGAGGCCACGAGTTACTATCCTGAGGCCACGAGTTACTATCTTGAGGCCACGAGTTACTATCTTGAGGCCACGAGTTACTATCTTGAGGCCACGAGTTACTATCTTGAGGCCACGAGTTACTATCTTGAGGCCACGAGTTACTATCTTGAGGCCACGAGTTACTATCTTGAGGCCACGAGTTACTATCTTGAGGCCACGAGTTACTATCTTGAGGCCACGAGTTACAATCTTGAGGCCACAAGATAGTTATAATTATTTTCTTTGCCAAAGTGGGACTGGGGCTCCGGTAGGATTGAGTGTCCAAATACTTTTTTGTGAACTCTTATTTAGCTATCCACTTTGAGTAAGTGTTTCTCTCATTAGTACCTGTGAAAGGAGTCTTCGCAGTGGCAGCAATCTTCCTTGCAAAGCAGCATCATGTAGAGGCGTTCTGTCATCCCAGGAACCTAACAAAGCAGAAACATATATAGATTTTTAAATGAGGATGTGCCATATCACATTTGTTGTTTTGATATTTAAATAATAATCAGTGCTGGGGTAATGCATTACAAGAAACACTACATAATCTTAAAGGTATGTAATCTGATTAACTTTTTTCAAGTAATTAGAAAAGTAATTCAGGAATGAGAAGCAAATGTGAGCATAAATTTACTCATCTCACTTGCACAAAAACAGATTCAGTGTTCCTCAAAATAAAACTGTGAAATGCAAACAGAGTTGTTTTTAGAGGCAGAAAAATGGGTGAACAGGGATTAAAAAACAACCCAGGGCCAGATGCAAAAATTATATCATCTTATAGATGTTTTGAGCATGTGCACAGCTCACTGAGCCATAACTCTGACCTCAAAGAGGTCAAATTAGCAAATATCCAGGGAAAGTATAGACAAACCCACACTAAATCCCTTATTTTTGAAGAAGTTTATCACTTAAAAGCAATTTAAACAAACTATTCAAAATAAGTCCTACTGTTAGGTCCGATTAGGTTAGACCATCATTCCAAGCCAATTGGCTTGAGTAAATGTATGCTCATGCCCAATTGGCTTGGAATGTGGAATTGGCTTTTTCTAAGTCCATATAATTGCAAAATGTAATGGTCTGGAATGCTGACTTGGTGCTATATAGTACGTTACTATCATACATGTTTCACGGTCCAATGGTGACAAATTGGTTGATATAAATTTAGGGATTTTAGTTAGTGCAATAAAATTGAAAAACAAATTGTGAAAACAGAACAAGCTTGGATCTTGTTGTAAACATTCAAGAAGAGTGAGAGAATAACAGAGGTAGAGGAGGAAAACTCACCTGCCATTAGTGTATTACACACTTGTCCTCCATATATGTGAAAGCTGTGATCCCATGGCTTACTCCAGACGCTCACTTCAGCATGAACCACAGCCATCTCCAAACTTCACAAGAAAACAACTCGCAGGAAGAGAACAATAGTGATAGTGGTGGTCAGAGAAACTCTTCAGAGGAGTTTAAATGGCCTTCAGAGAAACAAGAACCCCCTTGGCAAGAATCCACCTCCCACCGTTATCAGTGATGTGTGCTTACACCCCCATCTCCCCAAACTCCTGAGGTGAGCATCCCCCACATGAACAATCTCCTCAAGATGAGTCGAAGGGCCAGAGGAGATAAAACATTAGATGCAAAAACATGCCACAGCAAGCACCTTTAACCAGTTTCAGAGAACAACTTAATGAAAGACAATACGTTCCTATAAAAAGTAACTAAGTAAAACTGATCTACAACCTCAAAATAGATATCATTTTGGATACACAGCAAGAGAAATAGCTAAAACTTGAAAAAAGAAAATGAACCATTAACCAAAGCCAATGCAACTGCAAATGTAATTGGTGATGTATCTGCCTCTCTAGCAAAACATGATTTGCATCCAGTGTTATGCAGAAACAGGATCGCTCTAGCTGGATAGAGCGGCTGTTGAATGTGCATGTGTGTGAAAGCAGTCAGAAAGGGCGATAAGTGTTTGTTAACGACTTCTGGATTTAGCCTTGAATGGTTGAGGGTGTGTTTTATCAGCCCTGTTTGGGTATTAGCATAAGATTCCCGAATCCAGAGAGACCCTGACGGTTATCTAAAACAAAAACAACTTTATTTAAACATAACATGCCTCATTTATCCTCAACAGTCACACATTTAAAGTAAAATTTCATATATTGACTTAATTTAAAGGGATACTACACTTTTTTTGGAAATAGGCTCATTTACAACTTCCCTAGATAGTTAAACTGTTTGAGTTTTACCATTTTTGAATCCATTCAGTTGATTTTTTATATTTCAGAAGAATATCAGTAACGCAGGGCAGTTTCTGGTCTCATCTGACTTCCATAGTAGGAAAAAAATCTACTATGGAAGTCGGTGAGACCAGAAACTCTCTGGTTACTGATATACTTCATATCAGAAAATCATCTGAATGGATTCAGAAATGTAAAACTAAACAGTTTAACTCGAAGTTGTAAAATGAGCCTATTTCCAAAAAAGTGGAGTATCCCTTTAATGTATATTCTTTAGTTTGAATTTTAAATTCAACTTCTGAATATTTTAAGTAAATTCTTCCAATTATTTTGTTATTGTGTGGACAAAAATCGCAAAGCACCAACAAATACTCATGTCAAACAGTCATGTCAAAACTGAAACATATATTAAAAAATGTGTACAGTAGGCTACTTATTGCATGTTAATAAAATTTATTGTAGATTGTGTCAACAATTGTGAAAACATTTAAGTTAACACCACTTTCAGGTAGTATAAACGTTGTGCGTTATAACCATGATCATCATACTCTCAGAAAAGGTCAATATAAAAATAGGTGTAACATAAAAGAAAGCAAAAATGAAAAGTGAAATCTAGTGCCTTAAAATGAGTGTGTTACATGTGAAGTAAAAAGAAAATGGGGTGTTTGGGTGTAAAAATAAATACGTTTATGTTAATATCCAACGAAAACTGTTTCTCATTAAACATTTTAGTTCAATTCATATAAACCAGTTTGAAATCAAATCTCAAGCATACAAATATGCTGTAAGATGAATATAAAGGTAATAGAGTAAAAGCTGCCCCTGTTTGTCATTTATTCATCTTGAATCCAGATTTTTAAAGCTGTTTGTGCAACAATTTCAGCAAGCTTACATTATTATCTGATGGGGGTTCATTGTGCAAAAGCAGGCGCTGGGGCTCTGGGATTGGCTGAGGTAAAAAAGCTTTCTCTACACCTGAGGTCACTGTTTTATACAGTTATGTAAACAGGTACGGTCAGTACATTGTTACTATAACTCAGTTCATTATCTACATCCGTTCCCTCCAAAATAACCATGTAAAGACATGTTAGATCATTAGTCACTCAGGACACAGCTGGGTTTGGTGTTTGACTTGTTTTCTTATGACGTGCTGCCCCAAGCGGCTGTGGGGGCCTGACGAGTCTACAGCAACATCAATTAGATGATCTGGGCGGAGCCACTGCAGGAAAAGCAGGAAGAGGAAGGTAATAACAGCAACAAAGGAGAAAATGGAGCCTGCCACGGCACCACAGTGAGAGCGCAGTCTCTGCAGCCGCGCAGACAATGGCAAAACGGGCTCCCTGCACACCCAATTGTACACCTGAAACAAACACAGAAAGAGTGAGTGAATTATACAATGACTACAATTTAGAACATTTGGGTCAGTGAGATTTTTTATTAGAGAAATTATATTGTTATTTTTGTTTTAAAAAATTTTTAGCAAGGAGGCATTATTCATCAAAAAGTGACAGACATTTATAATGTCTTAATTTATAATGTCATAAAATTTTCAAATAAATGCTGTGGAAAATTAACAAAAAAAGCATTACAATTATTACAATGATTTCTGAGTCATCAGGATCATGTGACATTGAAGACTGGACTAAATGGCTACTGAAAAATCAGCATTACCACCATAGGAATAAATTACATTTAAAAATACAATAAAATAGAAAACAGCTATTTTAAATTTATTTATATTCACAATATTAGCTTTTGGTGAGCATTAGATACTTCAAAAAAAAAAAGAAATATTACTGACTCCAAACTTTTGAATGGTTGTGTACAACAATAATAATTACACAATAATAAACAACAAATAATTATTTAAATTAAAACATGTTCTTAAAACCTACCTTTTCTGTGCGCTCTGCAACATTTCTCCAAGTGTACAGGGTTCGGACTTTGCGGTGGATGGAGGCAGGAGACGCCACATTTCCTGTGCGTATTCTTGCAATTACAGTTTCCAAGCCATTCGCAAAGTGACTGAACTGATGGTTCACACAGAGTCACCAACTCATCAGGCAGGACTTCAGGTATACCTCCAACACGAGTGCTCACCACCTACACACACATATACCAGTTAATTGTAGCATTCAAAAGTGTACTGTATCCATCTTATATTTGGGGCAGTTGTGGCCTAATGGTTAGAGAGTCACACTGGACCAAGTATAAGGTTACCATACTTGGCCTTCAAATCATGTCACTAACATATATTTTCCATACTATGAACAATATCAATATAATATAATACTATATATATATAATATAATATATAATTTCACTTAAATGGCAATTAAGATTACCTATTAATTGTCATTTAAGTGAAATTACTGAACTTAAATATACAAGCTTGATAAAAATGGTCATTTTAGAAGAACATTTCAAATGGCATTTTGAGGCTTTTGCATCTGAACTCTTCATATATATATATATATATAAAATATAATTATAGAACAATATAATACTCACACAATAAATTTTTGAACATGAAATGTCATATGCAACCCATTTTACTTGCATAATGTTACTTCACTATACATTTTCATAGAAAAAAAAAAACAAACACATACTTGCAACCCACAGCTGGCTCCCTCCACTATGGCCATACAGAAGGCCTCAGTGAGAGAAGTATTGAGAAAGACATGACCTTGAACAAGAACATCCCTCACATCCTTATGATCCAGAGCTCCCAGCAGACGAACCCTTAATATACACATGAAAAATAATGGTAAGCAAAGAAATTACACACATACTTACATCTAGAGATCATTGCTCATATCTTACCTGTCATGAAGCTGATATTTCTTCTTGAACCTCTTCCAATACGATTCTTTTGGGTCCTTCTCCACCAATCAGAAAGCAGAGATCTGGATGCTTTCCACACAGTTCAGGAATGATTCCACTTAGTAAATCAATCCCTGAAAAACAAGAGATTCGATTATGAGCATATTCATTTCTGATTTGAAATTCATTCAGATATTTTAAGGGGACATAAAGTCAAAACTGTCCTGATATCACATTGAATAAAAAGTGTCTTTGATATGATACAATTCTTGAAAACAACATATCTAAGCAGCTATACATCAGAATTAAGTAGCTTTACATTTGACTTTTATATTATTTTATATATTATGAATAAAAAATGTGAAATTATTATTATGGAAAAGACTTTATGCAATATATAACATTAATTAAAATACTGATTGAATGATTTTAGAGTCATGAACAATTTTTAATGAAAATTATATTAAAATGTTTCGACATTATTTTGCAATACAAATAAAAACACCATGTTCTCCTCACCTTTCCGAATAAACCAGTCGACTGATGACCACAATGGTGATCTTGCTGTTGTCACGACGACTGGGGTCAGGAGTGAAGTCAGTGGGGTCAACAGCATTAGGGATGACAGAGACAATCTCAGGGTCCAGATTGGCCCGTAGTACAGTGTCCTCTTTGCTAGTGTACGACACGCACACGATGTGATTCGTGTCACACAGAGAGACAGTCAGCAGCTTATTGGTCAGTACAGAGCTCAGGTCCGCAAATCCGAAGAGAGAGTGGTCTGTGAAAACAGTGTTCAGTCCCATAGTCTTTGCGTGAAACAGGGCATCATGGGCCATAGCAGAGAAGGAACTGTGGGCATGCATCATCGTGATGCGCTCACGCACAAACACACATCGGAGTAGCGGCAAACTGTGAAAGCAGGTGGTGGCTGTGGACTGATTATACATGACCTGAAAGTAAGGGATGTGAGTGAGAAGATTGATATGTACACTGCAGGTCAAAAGTTTGCAATAAAGATTTTTTAAATGTTTTTCCAAAGAAGTCTTTTATGCTCACCAAGGCTGCATTCATTTCATCAAATATACTGTGAAAACAGTAATATTGTGAAATTTCTATAACATTTCTATTTTAATGTATTTTAAAATTCAGCCTGAAGTCAAGACATTGAGGATGAAAAATTGCGAGGGGGATTTTTGATATCTTGAACGGTTTGGCCGTGCGCGAGGAAACGAATTTATGGCGAGAAGCGTGAAACAGGGAGTGTGTTATAACTTCACACTTCAGCAGTGTGTTCGCTGTAAGAGGACGATCACATGGATGTGACTATTGTGAGTCAAAGTTATAGCGCCACCAACTGGCAGCAGGAAGTGTGTCACTTTCACAATGCTTTGAAATCAACCTCTTATTACAACCTCCAAAAGTCGGGTTGTTAGTTTTTTCTACAGTTACAGCTCAGTACAGTGTGGCACAAAGCGCTTATGCGCATCCCGAGTGGAGAATGAATGCGCTTAAAGCCACATGGAGTTACAGCGCACAGCGGCATTCCAAGTCCACATTGATGCAAGCTCTACAATACTCTTGTTTTCGGCAGTCAAAGCGAGGGTTACATTTTTGCACGTCGTACAGAATAACCCTAAAGGCACCAAGGTGGCAGTGCCACCGGCTCTATATATATATATATATACACTCACCGGCCACTTTATTAGGTACCCCATGCTAGTAACGGGTTGGACCCCCTTTTGCCTTCAGAACTGCCTCAATTCTTCGTGGCATAGATTCAACAGGGTGCTGGAAGCATTCCTCAGGGAGTTTGGTCCATATTGATATGATGGCATCACACAGTTGCCGCAGATTTGTCGGCTGCACATCCATGATGCGAATCTTCCGTTCCACCACATCCCAAAGATGCTCTATTGGATTGAGATCTGGTGACTGTGGAGGTCATTTGAGTACAGCGAACTCATTGTCATGTTCAAGAAATCAGTCTGAGATGATTCCAGCTTTATGACATGGCGCATTATCCTGCTGAAAGTAGCCATCAGAAGTTGGGTACATTGTGGTCATAAAGGGATGGACATGGTCAGCAACAATACTCAGGTAGGCTGTGGCGTTGCAACAATGCTCAATTGGTACCAAGGGGCCCAAAGAGTGCCAAGAAAATATTCCCCACACCATGACACCACCACCACCAGCCTGAACCGTTGATACAAGGCAGGATGGATCCATGCTTTCATGTTGTAGACGCCAAATTCTGACCCTACCATCCGAATGTCGCAGCAGAAATCGAGACTCATCAGACCAGGCAACGTTTTTCCAATCTTCTATTGTCCAATTTCGATGCGCTTGTGCAAATTGTAGCCTCGGTTTTCTGTTCTTAGCTGAAAGGAGTGGCACCCGGTGTGGTCTTCTGCTGCTGTAGCCCATCTGCCTCAAAGTTCGATGTACTGTGCGTTCAGAGATGCTCTTCTGCCACCTTGGTTGTAACGGGTGGTTATTTGAGTCACTGTTGCCCTTCTGATCAGCTCAAACCAGTCTGGCCATTCTCCTCTTGACCTCTGGCATCAACAAGGCATTTCCGCCCACAGAACTGCCGCTCACTGGATGTTTTTTCTTTTTCGGACCATTCTCTGTAAACCCTAGAGATGGTTGTGCGTGAAAATCCCAGTAGATTAGCAGTTTCTGAAATACTCAGACCAGCCCTTCTGGCACCAACAATCATGCCACGTTCAAAGTCACTCAAATCACCTTTTCTTTCCCATACTGATGCTCGGTTTGAACTGCAGGAGATTGTCTTGACCATGTCTACATGCCTAAATGCACTGAGTTGCCGCCATGTGATTGGCTGCTTAGAAATTAAGTGTTAACGAGCAGTTGGACAGGTGTACCTAATAAAGTGGCCGGTGAGTGTATATATATGAATATATATATATATGAAGTAGTAGCTGCGAGCAGTCGAACTGAAGGGCCAAAGCCGGCGGTACGCGCATTCCCGGTGTCCTTTAGGTAACTAAAGGCACCGGGGTTGCGGTGCCACCGGCTTGGGCCCGCAATCGCTGCTCGCAGCTATATTTATTATTGGTGTTCAATTATTAATAATTATTATTATTTACTTAATAATTACTATTAAGTTATTACTATCAATGTTGAAAACCGTTTTTGCTGGCTAATATTTTTTGTAAAAATCTTAAATACATTTTCTTTATTTAACTTTGATGAATAGGTTCAATAAACAGCTTTTATTTGAAACAAAATCTTTTGTAACATTATAAATGACTGTCACTTTTGATCAATTCAATCTTTTTTTTTACTAACTTACACCAGATTTCTGAATGGAAGTTTATCACATGGTTTTTACAAATTGTTTCTTCTTTTTCTTTTATATTTCTTGAGCACCAAATCAGCATATAAGAATTATTTCTAAAGGATCCATAGAAATAAATTATTATAATTATTTATTATTTTAATATATATTCCTTTATTTTACTGTATTTTGGTCAAATAAACAGGGCCTTTGCGAGTATAACAGACTTTATCACAAACATTTAAAAAATCTGAAATTATTCTAAACTTTTTTACCAGCAGTGTGTGATATGGCCCTTTTAAAACGAATGCAATAATATGTTGTAAAACAAACCTGGAGTGGCAGATAATACACCTTCAGTCCGTTGGTCAGGTAGCGAATCCCACGGCGGTCTCCATACGCATGTGTTGCTATCACAACCTTATGGCCCTTCTCTATGAGGCACTGTGAGAGCTGGTAGATGTGACTTTCCACACCACCCATGTTTGGGTAGAAGAAGTCTGACACCATACATATCCTGTGCTTTACGCCCGGCTCATGATCAGAGGAGTGCTGTGTCCAGGGATAGAGGAGGTGTTTTAGGTGCATGAGTGTGACCTCTCCTCCTGTTGCCCATGGTGTTGAGAAATCCTCAGTGCTCTGTCATACAAAAGTAGAGATGTAAGTTACACATGTACTTCTGCACAACACAATTAGACAAGCTATTATTACAGTATATTGTGGCTGAACGTCACTACAACACTGCAAGACTTGCACAGGTTGATTTACTTACTAAAACGTAAGTTAGACAGCCAGATAGATTAATTAAAGAGTCTTGAGTTACACGAATTAAAGCACTTTATGTACATTAACATGTACATTTACATAAATGTTAATTAACCAAAGAGACACTAAAACACTCACCCAGTCAATCACTGGCTGATAAAAAAGAAACTGAATCCTGAACAAATGAACAGACTGATTTAGGATGTGTGCTCGATCTTGTTATATCTTTATCACGTTTTAAATCCATCGTTAATTCATAAAAAAAAGGTTTCAATAGTGTTTCCCTGGAATAAAATACAAGTAAAACAGTGCAGCATCCCGTCTATTTCCGTGATGTTTGGATTATCTTCTTCGTGGTGTAAAATAAAATGACGCAACGGTAGGTGTTGCCCTCTAGAGGACACAGTTTCAGTAAGACTAAAAACAACAACATTTTCCCCAGTCTTTTCTTTATTACCTCTGTGTTAACTTTAAGTTACAGTTATAATAGTTTCATTTGAATTCAGTTCATAGTGTTATTTGTAAGGTTGATCTTTAATTTGTAAGTGGGCCATCATTTATCACTCCACAATTTGTTCTTTCAAAAATAACAACCCCATATGTTTTCAAATCCTTGAAACCCTGCACCAAAAAAAGGACTAAATCACCACTAAATGAGCCATTCCAAGCAGTTTAAAGCCATAAACTCTTCTCATCTTGAAACAGAATGTTTTCTGAAAGTTCTGAAAAAGAACAGACCAAAGTCATAGTTTCACTTTTGTTTCGACAGGGCGGGGTTTAGTATAAATATGCTGTACAAAAACAACCCGTGTCTTCCCGACTGCAGTGACAGTCAATGATGTGTTCACAGGAGCTCTAATTGGGTTACTCTTAGCCTACATAAAGATATGGCATCTGCAGAAGCTGGTATGCTTTCTTTTTAATTTTTTACATTCACATCTTATATATTTCTAGAGAAATACAAATAGCCACTATTTTCTCAAACATTCTTTTGTATTGTATGTTTCATCTGAGTTGTTTGTTTTACCACAACTTGCCAACAGCGTTACTGTCTCCTGTTGCAGTTACTAAATTCACTGTCTGTCTATGTTGCAGCTGGAGTTTCCTTTAGTGATGTTAGTCTCATGAAGCAAAAGAAAGAATAAAAGAGCTTACTGCATAATTCCCAATTATCATGCCAAATACTGAGTGCTGCTGAGGTATAATGTCACAAACATCTTCTACATAGACAGTTTCTTTTTTTAAAATAAACAAAAACTTTGTAGTTAGTTTCAGCTTGTTGTGAAGATGCATGCAATTAATTGTTTGGGCATGTCCCTGTTTTTCCTGGTAGAATGTTGTTGAAAAACTCAAAGCAATTTGGGAAGGACTGTGTACCAGGTAAACATATGCATGTAATATAAAGTATAATTAATGATCTTTAGGCCAACTATTCGCTTAATATGTAACAATCTCTCTGTAGCGGTTCAACTTCAAAATACCAGCCACTGAAAGCATTCAGCAAAAGAGACAATTCACTTGATGAGTCAAAGGACATTATCAGAAACCTAGCTTCTGAACTTGACAGATTGGTGCAGGTAAATATTTGACATTATTATATGAATTTAATATGAGTATAAACAGAAGTTTCAAATGATCTGCATTATGCCCACAGACAAATATGTCTACTTGATGACTCAAAAGTTTAAAAATAAAGGAACTAAAGAAGAGCAGGATGAACAGCAATATTATATTTTACAATGGGCTGAAGATCTCGAAAACACACAGACAAAACAATTGGACGAGCAAGAGGTTTGGATTCACTTTTTTATGAGTGTTTCGTTTATGTCCTAACCAGGCATGATGTGATAAACTGATATGCGATAAGCAATACGAAATATCTCTTCCAGTTTTGAGATATTGTGTTCTAACCATCCTGGAGAAAAGTGATGACAAGATAACACAGTGGTTCAGGGAACATTATGAATTAACCCTAATTAACATCAGACATTATTTGCCACAGTTGTCGTAATAATATTTGTTTACTCTTTGTTTGCTGTAGATTCAACAGACCTGTTCAGAGCAGTTGTCAAGAAACAGTGAAATTAAATTTAACAAAGCAAAAAAGATGTTGTCTGACTGGTCTTGGAAACTGAAAGACATGGAACAGGGTTTGTCACCCGCATGTTTACAGAGATTCAGAGGGATAATAAGTTTCTGTCACGCACAAGTTTCAAT
This sequence comes from Hybognathus amarus, assembly GCA_030378365.1. Taxonomy (NCBI): domain Eukaryota; kingdom Metazoa; phylum Chordata; class Actinopteri; order Cypriniformes; family Leuciscidae; genus Hybognathus; species Hybognathus amarus. The sequence goes on from JAQIUQ010004808.1 coordinate 110,278, forward strand.
CCAGATATCTCAAATATCTTTTCTGCTTCTCTCTGACTATAGAACTCAATATTTCCAAAGAGGGATGTGAAGGAAACACTGAGGGATCTCCAAAAAGAATCAAAACAGGGAGAGTCCAGCATACTTCCAGTGATGGACTGGATAATATGGACTGTACTACAATCAGGAACCTCCGGAGGTAAATATGAAAATTGGACATGTAAAAAAATCAAGATATTGACACACTGTTCAACAGTAGTCCATGGCTTTTCAATATTTTTTGCAACTGAACATATCTAAATGCATGAGAGTTCACCTGATGTTCTTAATTTTCCATGATGAATTGTACATTTTATGACTTAAACTTAGAGAAACAAATTTTGTCACTTTTTAATCATATTTTTGTATCTATTATTTATAATGTCAATCGCATTTTAATCAAAATGAATGTCAAATCTTAAAGTATTTTTGGTTTTATTCTTTTGTATGGAAGGATTCAAACCACAGACAGTGGCTGAAGAGAAAACAGAACAAAACGCAAAACGCCAAACATGCAGGTGAAGATTACTTTAGTCTTTTCCACAGAGATTTTACATATAGTGTTTAAATTTGTCTCAGCAGAATGATCAATTGCATACAATGTATGTGTAAGAGTTATGTCAATGTGTTTCCTTGTTTTCTTTTTTTTGCCTCATAGTTGGATTACGCATTCCTAACCCTGGTATTTCCATTAGACTCATTGACCTTTATGGCTTAACTTTTAATTGCATAAAAAAAACCTTTTGTGTTGATGCTCTATTTGCCATGTTTAATCCAATTTTACTTTTATTTTCGCAGTTTGGAACTGGATCACAAAATCAACAGGTAAAGCTATAATGATAGCTTTAACCAAGGGATATACATGTAAATTCACTATAAAGAGTTTAATTTTAATACTTCAATATCTTCTCATTTTGTCCTTGAAGCTGTTGTTATTCTGGATCCAACACAGCCAACCCAGAACTCCTAGTCTCTAAGAGATGGAAAATCTTTGAGGTCAAAAGAATATGATCCCAATCGCTGGAAAGGACCCAATGGCAAGCGTTCTAAATTTGATGGCTGGACGTGTGTCCAAGCTAAAGAGGGTTATAATACAGGTAGCCATTACTGGGAAGTAGATGTGAAGAAGAAGCGTGAGTGGCGGGTGGGAGTTGTGAAGGAATCAGCTCCTCGTAATGGCTATGTGACCATGAACACAAAAACAGGCTACTGGAATCTGCGTTCTGCAGCTGGGTACTTTGATGGCTTTGACTGAACCAGTCATCAAACTCAACATACAAACACCCTCTAAGGTAGGAGTTTATCTGGACATAGAGGAGGGCCACGTCTCCTTCTATGATGCTGAGAAAAGAAGACATATTTACACATTTAACACAGACTTTAGTGAGACAGGAAACATTTACCCAATCTTTGGCACCATTGAGAACAGGCAGAGCCTTGGTGATTTCATCATAATAATACATACTAATGTACTTAATTTAGGTTAACGGTGGGGTATGTGATTTTCTTTCATGACCATTTTTTCAAAATAACTTGACATCCTTTTCCTAACATACTTACAGCCACTGAGTTAGAAGCACTGAAATGAAAATTAAGCAATTTAATCATCTGTGGAATGTGCCGGACTCGAAAAAACTCCAGCAAATCATTTCCAAGACCACCTAGAATCATTGGACAGTCAGTGCATTAATCGAACGGTCGCATCATACCCCATCCCCTCGTACGGGTGTCCCCGTCGTGCAAGTCACCCAGGTACAGAGAGAGAAAGTGTAGTCCCCCCATCTGAGTTTTGCAGATGCATGATTGCATGTCCATGTTCTTTGAATGGGTGGAGTCAGGGCCTGCGTTTGGAGGAAAGAAGGTACACTCTTAAAAGAAAAGGTTCTATATAGAACCTTTAGAGTCCCATATGCCGATATATCGGCCGTAATATTTTTTTTTTTTTTTAAACGTGCAACAAAACATTAAAAGATTTCCCTAACATTAGTTATTTGTAGTTATTTCTGAGTTTTAACTAAAATATCATGATAATGGATTTTAAAAAAGAAACTTTTTTCTTTTATTGTCACAACAGAACCGAACTGATGATAGTGGCATTAGCTAGATTTGTGATTAGCTAGTCTATGAGCCATAATTTAGCAATGGATGAGCGTCATACAGCAAAGTGTAAAACATACATTTTCAATATAACAGGCCAAGGAGAGATATGTCTCATTGCTATAACTGTCACGCGCTATTAAAGAAATACTTCAGTCACATTGTCAAAAGTTAAAAGGACAGTCAGCCAACTACACTGTAACAACGTAACGTAACTATTACTAAACTAATCCTGCTTCACCAAAACTGGACATGATAGTCACAAATTCTGTCATGCTTATTTGAGTTAAGAGAACTGATGGGGATGTTGTTTTAATTGTTATTCAAGCAATGTATGTCTCGTGACCAACTCAACAAATGTTGCCAACAGGGACGGTGTAGAGTGCCTCTTGGTGGACAAACTATACAACTCCAACACTCATAACATGGTTCAAGTGTGTTTTCGTCCGTTTTATTTTTTTATTTTTGAAATATTCATTTTATCGGCCATTATAACTGCCAATACCGATAGTTTGAAAAATGCCTAATATCGGCCGATAATATCTGCATGCCGATATATCGGTCTTGGCTCTGAATATAGAACCATTTTGGAGATTCCATATATGAAGCGGGGGATGGAACCATTTCTGGTTCTAAATAGAACCCTTTCTTCTAAGAGTGTAGGACCTTTTGAGCTGTGTTTTTTCAAAATCTGCGGCCATTTTGCAAATCCCATACCCTACCTTAAATACATACCTCATCCTTCCTTCTCTTGCATTAAGTTTAAAGTCGAGTTTTAAAAAGAAGGCAAGTTTGTTGTAAAGCCTGTCTTTGTTGTACTGTATGCTATATATGCACATTGTCATGTCATTCTTCTGTTTGTTCATTAAAGAAGTTCTACCTGTTTCTGGTAGTAACTCTATCATGTGTTTTTATCTCATAAGGACGTAACCTGACAGGTCTGCTGTCTTTATTAAATAGCCAGTCACAATGAATTCTTGTTTCTATGAAGACGTAGCTACTATTGAATATGAGATATCCGCATAATGCCTCCATGTTTCAGCTGCTGTAATGGTTTACACAGCTTACAAAAACTCTTCCCACCATTGCCAGGTATATTATATTACTGACTGTAGAATTGAGATCATTATGGGGGATTTTTTTTTTTTATGAGATAGGCCTATACGCAGGGACGGACTGGGAGTAAAAATAGGCACACAAATAGGCCCCACCACAACTACAAACAGCCACTAATATCTCACAATATTACAGCAGTCAATGTCTCACATTTATGGCAACATCACAAAACCCATTGGTGATTGAAATCAATTTAATATCTGTATGAACATAGTTGAAATCATACACAAAAGAGCAGGATGCAAAATGGCAAATATGACTTGGCTATGATTATAAACATAAAACTATGAAGCATCTGGAAACCTAAAACAACACAGTACAATTTGATTATTCATATGTCTGTGTGTGAATTAGTGTGAATATGGATATTGGCTGGGCTAGCCTTGCCTTCATGCCATGATAGAAATGATCATACTTAATTTACTCTATTTTAAAACATTAAAAATGTTTTATTGAAACATTAAAAATGTTTTATTGAAACATTAAAAATGTTTTATTTTCATTAAAAATGTTTTTGGCCCAACTCAATAATTAACATTTAGAACAAAAAAACAAAAAACAAAATTGAGGTAGCCCAACTCAATTTAAATTGTTCAAAATTAAGTTGGGTCAACTCAGTAATTCATATTTAGAGTTTAAATTGTCTAAAAATCGAGTTGGCCCAACTCAATAATTAATATTTAGACTTAAAATGTTCTAAAATGAATTTGCCCCAAACTAATTAAAATGCTTTAAAATTAAGTTGGCTCAACTCAATAATTAATATTTAGAATTAAAATTTTCTAAAAATGAGTTGGCACAACTCAATTTAAATTGTTCAAAATTAAGTTGACCCAACTCAATAAAAACATTTTCTGTATCTACATTTTCTGTATCTGCCCCTCTCTGATTTATCCTGCAGCTGTCATCAGAGATGGGCACAAATACATCAAAAAATATTTAATTACAAATTACAAATACTTACTCAATGAGCACATTGAGGCTTCGTGAAACAATGAAACAGTTGAAGAAATGTCCCATATTGTGCCGAGCTTCGAACAATCCGAAATCTGAACACCCGTCTCAATGGTGGTATGTGGTCACTTGCTGGTGTCTGATCTGAAACAACCTTGACAACAAGTCATTAAAAATATTGGTTTTTTTATTACTGGATTTTCTAATATGTGAAGCTTGTAACATGTAGGTTCCTCACTGTGCATAATGTTATTTTGGTCATGAAATATATGAATATTAATCAAATAAATAAAGCCAGAACAATGCTCTCACTTTTTTTAATTAAATTTTTATTCACAATTTTTGTTTAGAAATATTCATTTCTCTGCTGTCAAAGACTTTTAAATAATTTAATTCGTAGTCCAAAAAATCCTCTCACAAGGGACACTTGTTGCTGACATGCCAAAGACTGATTTTTTCTGCAGTATGTGTATTAGGAAAACCAAAATAATGTCTTGGCTGTAGACTGCACAAGGCGCTGATCTTTCAGGGTGGGAAGGGTGGGACACCCACTGGGGACATGACCCCATCACTTTTAGCCAGGGTCGAATATATGCCCTCCACTTTTGAAACATCTCATTCGGCACGAGACTGCAACCACACAAATAAAAAAAAAACATCTCAAGTTAACAAGAGCATTAATTTAAGTGAATACCGTGAATACCCGTCATATCAGTCTTTGATCTCACAGGTGTCTAACCCACTGGCGACATGCGAGACACTGGCACGGCTTGCCCTGCGCTTTTTCCAGTAGCACCTCAACGCAGTACATGAGATCCACGGGGAGGAGTCGGATCAAGATCCAAGGGGTGGAGTTGGATAGGATTAGGGTTGGGTTTAGAGATTAGGGTGGGTTAAGGGATCAGTGGGTGAGGTTTAGGTGTATGTAAGGGTGGGAGGAATTGGCGAGGCAGAAGGCGCATCTCAAACAAGCCTCTCGGAAACATGCGCTACGGGATCTCGAAAATTTCGGAACGTCAGTTTCGCGTCTCAGCCATCCCTACCAAAAACTATGTGGATTTTATCAAAGCTCATTCGAAATCTGCAGGGAGTTGCATAGAAAAGGTAACGTAAATTAATAAAACATAATTAAAACGTACAGATAAAAAAGTAATAATAAATAAAAATAGGCTGCTTGTGATGATCCTGAGTGATAGAGATGTGTGTATTCATTTAAAGTTAAAGCCGGATTGTCATTCAGTTTGTTTCAGTTTCATATCCAGAGAGATCAAAATTTACGTGTTAGACTAATGTGTGTTCTTTAAAGGACGAGATGTAATGTTGGATGGTAATATTCCTTTGAAGATTGTTGAGGTGGAATATGATTGTACATCGGAACCGTTCACAAAACCCCAATTGTCCTCTATACTGGTAAGTCATCATTAAACAATGTACTATGAATCTAACAATGCACATCTAAGTTAGGCATATTTATTTTAATGCTTCTTAGGCTTCAACTTATTTTTTACAAGAGTATCTTAATGCTTACATTAGGAGGATCAAAGGTCAAATTTGATATTCAGATATACTCCGATTAATTTGTTAAAGGGATATTTCTGAATGCAAATTCTGTCATCATTTAGCCATAGGCTACTCACCTCAAGTTGTCGCAAACCTGTTTGAGTTTCTTTATTATAAAGATATTTTGAAGAGACGATTGGAACCAAACAGTTGTGGGGCACCATTGACTTCCAGAAAGTATTTTTTGCAAAATAAGTTTTTGCCAAAGTAAGATTTGCAACAACTTGAGAAGTGAGTAAACGTCTAAACGATGATAGAATTTTTAAATTAGCCTAGAAAACAAATCTCTACCATGACTGCTTTGTTTTGAAAGACAATTCCCAGACCAGTCATGCTGGTTTAGTCCAATGACATTCATACTTATTTCAGTGTGGATTAAGAGTCCAAATACTTTTTGCGTGAACTCTTATTTAGCTATCCACTTTGAGTAAGTGTTCCTCCCATTAGTACCTGTGAAAGGAGTTTTCGCAGTGGCAGCAATCTTCCTTGCAAAGCAGCATCATGTAGAGGCGTTCTGTCATCCAAGGAACCTAACAAAGCAGAAACATACATAGATTTTTAAATGAGGATGTGCCATATCACATTTGTTGTTTTGATATTTAAATAATAATCAGTGTTGGGGTAATGCATTACAGAGAAACACTACATAATCTTAAAGGTATGTAATCTGATTAACTTTTTTCAAGTAATTAGAAAGTAATTCAGGAATGAGAAGCAAATGTGAGCATAAATTTACTCATCTCACTTGCACAAAAACAGATTCAGTGTTCCTCAAAATAAAACTGTGAAATGCAAACACGAGTTGTTTTTAGAGGCAGAAAAATGGGTGAACAGGGATTAAAAAACAACCCAGGGCCAGATGCAAAAATTATATCATCTTATAGATGTTTTGAGCATGTGCACAGCTCACTGAGCCATAACTCTGACCTCAAAGAGGTCAAATTAGCAAATATCCAGGGAAAGATATAGACAAACCCACACTAAATCCCTTATTTTTGAAGAAGTTAATCACTTAAAAGCAATTTAAACAAACTATTCAAAATCAGTCCTACTGGGTTAGACCATCATTCCAAGCCACTTGGCTTGAGTAAATGTATGCTCATGCCCAATTGGCTTGGAATGTGGAATTGGCTTTTTCTAAGTCCATATAATTGCAAAATGTAATGGTCTGGAATGCTGACTTGGTGCTATATAGTACGTTACTATCATACATGTTTCATGGTCCAATGGTGACAAATTGGTTGATATAAATTTAGGGATTTTAGTTAGTGCAATAAAATTGAAAAACAAATTGTGAAAACAGAACAAGCTTGGATCTTGTTGTAAACATTCAAGAAGAGTGAGAGAATAACACAGGTAGAGGAGGAAAACTCACCTGCCATTAGTGTATTACACACTTGTCCTCCATATATGTGAAAGCTGTGATCCCATGGCTTACTCCAGACGCTCACTTCAGCATGAACCACAGCCATCTCCAAACTTCACAAGAAAACAACTCGCAGGAAGAGAACAATAGTGATAGTGGTGGTCAGAGAAACTCTTCAGAGGAGTTTAAATGGCCTTCAGAGAAACAAGAACCCCCTTGGCAAGAATCCACCTCCCACCGTTATCAGTGATGTGTGCTTACACCCCCATCTCCCCAAACTCCTGAGGTGAGCATCCCCCACATGAACAATCTCCTCATTGTTTATCACACAGTTTTTACAAATTGTTTTCAGGCTTATTTATAATAATGGATGTTTCTTGAGAACCAAATCAGCATATAAGAATGATTTCTAAAGGATCCATAGAAATAAATGATTATAATTATTTATTATTTTAATATATATTCCTTTATTTTACTGTATTTTGGTCAAATAAACAGGGCCTTTGCGAGTATAACAGACTTTATCACAAACATTTTAAAAAATCTGAATTCTTCTAAACTTTTTTACCAGCAGTGTGTGATATGGCCCTTTTAAACGAATGCAATAATATGTTGTAAAACAAACCTGGAGTGGCAGATAATACACCTTCAGTCCGTTGGTCAGGTAGCGAATCCCACGGCGGTCTCCATACGCATGTGTTGCTATCACAACCTTATGGCCCTTCTCTATGAGGCACTGTGAGAGCTGGTAGATGTGACTTTCCACACCACCCATGTTTGGGTAGAAGAAGTCTGACACCATACATATCCTGTGCTTTACGCCCGGCTCATGATCAGAGGAGTGTGTGTCCAGGGATAGAGGAGTTGTTTTAGGTGCATGAGTGTGACCTCTCCTCCTGTTGCCCATGGTGTTGAGAAATCCTCAGTGCTCTGTCATACAAAAGTAGAGATGTAAGTTACACATGTACTTCTGCACAACACAATTCAGACAAGCTATTATTACAGTATATTGTGGCTGAACGTCACTACAACACTGCAAGACTTGCACAGGTTGATTTACTTACTAAAACGTAAGTTAGACAGCAAGATAGATGAATTAAAGAGTCTTGAGTTACACGAATTAAAGCACTTTATGTACATTAACATGTACATTTACATAAATGTTAATTAACCAAAGTAAGACACTATTACACTCTACCCAGTCAATCACTGGCTGATAAAAAAAGAAAACTGAAATCCTGAACAAATGAACAGACTGATTTAGGATGTGTGCTCTGATCTTGTTATATCTTTATCACGTTTTAAATCCATCGTTAATTCAATAAAAAAAGGTTTCAATAGTGTTTCCCTGGGAGTAAAACAGCAAGTAAAAACAGTGCAGACATTTTTTTCCCGTCTATTTCCGTGATGTTTGGATCTTCTTTTCTTCTTCTTCTTTCAAGTTTAATGGCAGAAACCGGCAAACCAAACTTTAAATGGCGCATTCCCGCCACCTACTGGATTGGAGTGTGGATAACATTATGGTAGTACTGACCTAAATCCTGTTAATTAAATGAGTATCCTTTAAGAAATGAAATAATTCTTCATATATTTTAAATTGCTTTGGGCCATTCCCTAATAATGCTTTGATAGATAAAACTTCAATTTCCATTTCTCTTAATACTTGAAATAATTTAAATCTTTCTCTTCGCATACGCCCCACACTTTAACAAAACATGTTCTACTGATTCCATATTTCCTGAACTGCATTTGTCACAATATCCAGTCTGGTGTTTCCCAATCCTGGCCATACTTTGATTTAATAAACAATGGCCAATGCGCATTCATGGAATTATAACATCCCTCCTCCGATTACCAAAATTTCTTCTTACTGAACCATGTTTGCAATTCTTTCTTCGTGGTGTAAAAATAAAATGACGCAACGGTAGGTGTTGCCCTCTAGAGGACACAGTTTCAGCAAGACTAAAAACAACAACATTTTTCCCCAGTCTTTTCTTTATTACCTCTGTGTTAACTTTAAGTTACAGTTATAATAGTTTCATTTGAATTCAGTTCATAGTGTTATTTGTGAGGTCTGATCTTTAATTTGTAAGTGGGCCATCATTTATCACTCCACAATTTGTTCTTTCAAAAAATAACAACCCCATATGTTTTCAAATCCTTGAAACCCTGCACCAAAAAAAGGACTAAATCACCACTAAATGATCCATTCCAAGCAATTTAAAAGACATAACCTCTCCATCTGCTTGAACAGAATGTTTGTTTGAACTGATGAGGACATACCAAAAAGTCACACAGCACAAAAAAAAAACTTGCGGTACAAAATAGTTTCACTTTGTTTCGACAGGGCGGGGTTTAGTATAAATATGCTGTACAAAAACAACAACCTGTCATTCGCAACTGCAGTGACAGTGGATGATGTATTCGCAGGAGCTTGATTGGGTTACTCTTAGCCTTACATAAAGATATGGCATCTGCAGCAGCTGGTATGCTTTCTTTTTAATTTTTTACATTCACATCTTATATATTTCTAGAGAAAAATACAAATAGCCACTATTTTCTCAAACATTCTTTTGTATTGTATGTTTCATGAGTTGTCATGTTTTACCACAACTTGCCAACAGCGTTACTGTTCAGTCCTGTTGCAGTTACTAAATTCACTGTCTGTCTATGTTGCAGCTGGAGTTTCCTTTAGTGGATGTTAGTCTCATGAAGCAAAAAAAGAATAAAAGAGCTTCTGCATCATTCCCACATTATCATGCCAAATCTGAGTGCTGCTGAGGTATAATGTCACAAACATCTTCTAGGCTACATAGTTTCTTCTTTTTCTATTTAAACAAAACAAAAAAACTTTGTAGTTAGTTTCAGCTTGTTTTGAAGATCTTGCATGCAATTAAGATGCTTAGCATGTTTTTTCCTGCTAGATGTTTGTTGAAAAACTCAAAAGCTGGAATTTGGGAAAGGACTGTTACCAGGGAAACATCTGCATGTAAATATGAAGTATAATGCAACTGACCTCTTTTAGGCCACTATTCGCTTAACATGTAAAAATCTCTTTCTTGCAGCGGTTCGACTTCAAAATAATCCAGCCACTGAAAAGAGCATTCAGCAAAGGGACAGTCGTCTCTGATGAGTCAAAGGACATTATCAGGAAACCTAGCTTCTGAAACTTGACAGATTGGTGCAGGTAATATTTGACATTATTTTATGAATTTAATATGAGTATAACAGAAGTTTTAAATGACCTGCATTATGCCCACAGACAAACAACTTGATGACCAAAGTTTAAAAAATAAAGGAACTAAAGAAGAGCAGGATGAACAGCAATATTATATTTTACAATGGGCTGAAGATCTCAAGAACACACAGACAAAACAATTGGACCGAGCAAGAGGTTTGGATTCACTTTTTTATGAGTGTTTCGTTTTCATGTCCTAACCAGGCATATGATGCGATAAACAGTTTTGTACGATTCTGGGTTCTAACCATCCTGGAGAGAGTGATGACTTTACAGGATACCACTGTGTGCCACAGGGAACATTATGAATTAACCCTAACTAACATCAGACATTATTTTGCCACAGTTGTCAATAGTATTTGTTTACTTTTTGTTTGCTGTAGATTCAACAGACCTGTTCAGAGCAGTTGTAGAACAGTGAAATTAAATTTAACAAAGCAAAAAAAAGATGTTGTCTGACTGGTCCTAGAAACCTGAAAGACATGGAACAGGTTTTGTCACCCGCATGTTTGCAGAGATCAGAGGGATAATAAGTTTCTGTCACGCACAAGTTTTAATAGAGATCTCAATATCTTTCCGCCTCTCTCTACGTAATATAGAACTCAACATTCCAAAGAGGGATGTGAAGACACCAAGGGATCTCCAAAGAATTCAACAGGGAAATAGTCCAGCATACTCCCAATGATGGATGGATAAATATGACCTACTACAGTCAGGAAGCTCTGAGGTAAAGACCAAAATAAAAAAATTTGGTCATGTAAAGAAATCAAGTGTTGATATTTAATACATTAGTCCATGGCTTTTCAAAATATTTTTTTAGCAATTTGAATATTTAAAGCATGGAGTTCAACTGATGTTCTATACTTTCCATAAAATGTAATAATACATTTTATGACTTGTTATACTTAGAGAAACATGTTTTTGACACTTCTTAATCATGTTTTTTGATCTATTATGTATCAAGTCAAATCACATTTTCAATCAAATGAATCTCAAATCTTCAAAAGTATTTGTGGTTTCAGATTGTTTTGTATGAAAAGGATTCAAAACGGATAGACAGTGGCTGAAGAGAAAACAGAACAAAAACGCAAAATGCAAAAAAAAATGCAGGTGAAGATCAACTTTAGTCTTTTCCACAGAGCACAATTTTACATATAGGATGTTTTACCATGTTGGTAAAAATTGGCCTCATGTATGCATAAAATTGGATACAACTTGTATGTGTAAAAGGTTATGTCAATGTTTTCTCTGTTTTCTTTTTTTTTGCCTCATAGTTGGATTGCGCATTCCCTAAACCCAGGTATTTTCATTACTCATTGACATTCATAAAACCATGGCTTCATATTTTTAATTGCACTTTTGTGTCGATGCTCAATTTGTCAGGTTTTGTAATCCAATGTTACCTTCATTTCTCGCAGTTTGGAAACTGTATTAATAATATGCTAACTGAACTGAAGAATATTT